>APFE030967884.1:85043-145043 GCA_000404065.3 Pinus taeda | reverse complement strand
CTGAAGGAGGCTTCAATCTCCTACCTTGCACCACCCAACCACCTTGAATATGATATAAAATAGACAAATAACTGTGGACACTTGTACCAGGAATAATAAGCCACTTACAAAGATATTCAATAAAACCCTTAATGCTAATATGTACTTTAGATGTACAATAAAAACCATACTTCTTGAAATGATGCAAAATTATGTAATAATGAAACTGAACAAGTATTTTATAACACACATATTGTCGTTGCTATAACACCCTCCAAAATTTTGTTATATTCAAATTTTGGAGCCTACTCTTCAACATGTGAAGTGTCGCTTTTGGTCGTCAAGTGTTTTTTCATGTTTTTACACATATTCCTAATATCTTTGTTCCTTTCTAAGTGTCATCACATCATCAAGAGTAACAACATTTCACTTTACAGTCATAGTACACTTTCGGTCATAAAATGACACTTTTGATCGCAATTGCGTATACTATGTCTATTGTACTTGGAGAATGTTTGTAAACTAGTGTTTTGATGCATACTTCTTAGTTTTGGATCCTGTCTAAGTTTTACTAATGATTTGGTATGTGTCACACTTTATTTTTCTCCTAACTCAGTGTGTTTATCAAGATTTCACCTTTCCACACTTAGACAATTTCTTGACTTTGCAAATTTGTCCTCTAGGTTAGGAGAGTGCATTGTGCACTCTTAAGGCATAGGGGATACCTTCCTTGTCAATTGGGACTATGCCCTACACCAAGAAGCCTTCCCTCCAATTCAAAATGCACTCATGGTCATGAAGACCCTTTCCTTGTTGCTTGTTTATGTGCCCTGTGCCCTCCAAGTCCCAGTCTCTCAGTTCAGCACACTACGCACTCTCAGTGGGTAGTGAGGTCTTTCCTCGTGCCTTTTCTTTCCACCCTTTTCCCTCCTTGTGGCCCTATATATCCCTTCCAAGTGCACATCTCACCCTCAATGAACTGGCATGCTCCTTGTCCCTTGAAGTTGCGCCCTATGCCCATTAGGCCTCCTCGTTCTCCAGAAAAGCACACAGTGCATCTTCAGTGATCAATGAAGGCCCTCCTAGTCTCTTGTCAGCGCACCCTATGCCCATAAGCTCTATCTCTCTCTTCCCTTGGCGCACTATTGATCTAGACAGTCATAAATTTTACATGAAGCATGATAAAATAGTGGAATTTTGGGCTAATGTTTGCTTTCCATGAGTAGTTGCAGGTGTCCAATGAAATGGAAAAGATATATGAGGAGATCTGATGAGAATGATTACCCAAGGAAGTTGTTTTTTAATCCAAAAGTCACAAAGGTACCATGTTGTGATTGTTGAAAGAATAATTGATTCTAATGATCAAAGGGACTCATGAAGACTCCAATATCTCTCAAGACCCTTTGGAGGGTATATGGAAACTACAATGCAATATTTTTTATGAGTATTGGAGACATAGTGGCAGTGTTTTCACTTATCAAAGAACCTGATGTAAAAGTCACCAATGGTCCAAGCCACCAACATTAATGACTTGTCATGATTGTCATCACATGATGATGTGATTTTGTGAATATTGTAAATGTAAATATTTGGAAGTCCAAGAGTCATATAAGGACAAAAGAGCCACATGGAGAAGTCTAAAAGTCACATAGATGTTCAAAAGTCATGTAGAATTATAAAGGTCACAAAATTCTAAGATTCATTAGTGGAGTTCAAGAGACATGAGGATATGAAAGGTCATTCCTCTTGTTATAAAAGAAGCCTCATTACTCAAAGAAAGTATTGTTAACCTTGGATTCTCCAACCAAGCATTAGAGAGGAAGATAGTTCTTTCGGAGAGAACATAGAGGCTTAACCCTCTACTATTGGAGCTAGTGGTGTTCATTGTACCAATGTATCTTGGAACTTTCTCTTAATACTTGAAGCTATTTGGATAACACATTTTGATTCTTATATCATGAATGTTTCGAGATTATTCTTTGGATGTTTCGGTATATGTTCACTTTCGTATGTACTAAAGAAATTTAAATATTTCGGTGGCTTTGGTGCTCATATTATTGAATATGTGTTGTACTTGTTTTAATGATATTTGCATCTATGTGAACTATTTCGCTTGATGAGTAATGATTCTTTCATATATTTACTCATGTATTTTTATTAGATTAGTACTAATACTTTTCTCTTGAAGGCTCACTCTCGTTTCCTTTCGATGAAACAAACTCAATACATATTACAATTGAACATTTCACAAGGCATACCTACTTGCTCATTCAAAATTACATGTGTATTTTTGTCTTGTGCCAACTACTGCAGCTAAGGAAAATCTTTAAGAACAATGGCAATCGGCCCATATTTCTAGAAGGGCTATTATACCAAATGGTGTGGGGTCTAATTGGGACTTCATATCAGGGACCCTTGTATGTTTGCAGGTTCCAACACTGTCAACAACATCCCCTCCTAATTCCCACCAAAACATAGGTGTTATATGGGATTCACAATTGTGGATAATGGGGGGTCATAGGGGGGGCGGCAGCCCCCCTTGTCCAGGGGGTTTGAGGGGGGCAAGTAGCCCCCCTCTATGGGGTCCAGGGCAGCGCCCCGGGAAAAAAAAATTTGGACCCTATATTAGATTGGGCGAGCCTACCTATGGTTTTCGGTCCATGGTTTTGGACGCGATGGTTTTCAGTCCATGATATTGGATGCTTAGACATGTATAAATATGTATTGTAACATTGAAAGGAACATAATGAAAAATCAAGTTGGTAGTCCCGGTTTTGGGATCCAGGGGGAAATCTCTGTGCATATGTGTTTTATGTGTTATGCTCTCGCATTGTTTATTTTCTTTGTTTTAGAATTCATATGCAGGTAATTTCTATAAAGGGTTAAAACCTACAGACAAAAGTATCTCCACTAGGTCAGTGGCTAACCTAGAACAATAGAGAGACAAGGAACACAATACTTTTCCTTAAAGTAAATAGATGAAAAAGTGAGGCCTACCTAGAATCCTTTGCACACTTTGCTCCTTCTTTAGATTGGAAGCTCCAATTCTAGCTGTGAATGCCAAAACTAGAACTTGGCAGCTGTTAGAAAACACAAGCCAAGAAACTACGGGATCTGTGACATATCATCTAAGTACTTTATTAAATAGATCAACATGGTATTCAAATAAGTGAAATAACAACATCACATATATGAAAATAATGAATTTTTTGCATTAATATAAATGGAATGAGATTACAACCATAAGTAGCAGTTGATCTTGTAAAAGAGATCCTCCAAGTTTTTGACTTGTCCTTTCCTTGTCACAATATGCACCTCCAATCACCTTAAATGCATGAGATGATGACCACTCACTATAGCAACATAAGGGCATAATCAGTCTCCAAAAGCCAACCCCCAACCACATATAAGGTTGGAAATATATAGAGGAGTAAGGTAAGTTGGGAGTTCTTATCCAGTTACTAGTCTAGGGTAAGAGATCCACCTTTGATGGAGGGATAGGATCAAATGATAAGTGGTGAAAACTCCAATGTAGGGAAGAATAGGATCTAAATTCTTTATCCAAGGTAAGTAGTTGAAGAAACTTATGGAAACTTCTAGAAGGGGAAGCTTCCGAAATCCCTCTCATTCTCTTGGATTTCTTGAACCAATGCAGGTGCAAAGGGGAGCAACATGATCATGACCAACGTAGGCCATAGTGGAGCAACTTGCTGGTGAACGTACCCTAGTACGCTTACAGGGAGCGATGGTCCTCAAACTGGCTCAGATGAAGCAGTTTAGGGCTGAAAATCTGGGAAATGGAAGGTACATTCTTAGGGATTTTTGTAAGATGGTGACAAGGGGGAATAGGATGTTGATTGATCCCATTAGGAGGTCACTAATAAGATGTGACAAAATGGCCTATAACAATAGGTTAGAAGGAAGTGGTCATTATATTGACCCGAGACCCAAGGTAGCATTATGGAAATGGGATCTAAAACTTTTGATGCTTTTCAACTTCCTTAAAAATTAATATGTGTACTTTCATTTCATCTTGTCGAGACGATTCTAGTGATATAAATTTTATCTCAATCCAAGCTTCAGGTCGAGAGATATGGCCATTTGAAGTTCAGTGAATTAGATAGTGTCACATCGTCACCCTTCCACATGGCACCCACATGGTTATCCCATTCAACCTCCCAACATCAATTGGAATTGGTGTATTAGTTTCCATGGTGCGTATGTGTGTGTTTGTGTGTGTGTGTGTATAACACCCTCTTCCCACATCTACCCAAACAACTAGCCAACCAGGGTAAACATGCGACGAGAGGATACTATGATATGATTCAACCTCCTAAGCAACCTTAAGGAAATGGAATTAATGAAAACACAACACATAGACCTCCCTCAGGTGCTTCAGGACCCCCAAGAGTTAATCCACCACTCCAGGTGCCCAACCCCTAAGTTAACCTAGCATTTAGATGAATTAAACCCAAAGTCTCTCCCATGACAAGGCATGCATGTGATTGTAACCCTATAGTCACTCTCATGGGCTTACCTTCGAGCGACCAAAGACCTAATTTGTCAGTGTTGTGCCAGCAACTCTGAGATTTGAGCCACTTTTTCAGGCCTAGAGCTTAGGTCACTACCCAGAATTGAACCATCTCTTAAAATCAGTAAAATAACATGGAAATGATAGTACTAGAGAAAAAACTTGTTCAAGACCTTAACTAGACCCCTACTTGCCATAACAAACATTTTGTCAAACACTTAGTAAATATGCAACCTACAGGTGTAAATAAAAACTCTGAGCATAGGGGTCTCATGCTTATCTGAGATTCACTGTGAAGCATTGTTTCCTTATCACTTTAACTATCATTCCATCCATTAGGTCATATATACATTAATCATTCAATTACAAGTAAAAACATGATGAATTCCACACATGGCTGCTATCATAAAACATGTAAATAACCAACGTAATAGGGATAGAATTATCCATGAAATCATAGCCATATAAACCACATATAATCTATCATAATACTCATAGAAATACAAGGAGAAATAATATTTCATTAATGATGCAAAATCCAAGCTTGGGATGGGACTTCCACATTTGACCCGACTGTAGAATGGTTGATCCAAATCTCTCTTCAGCCATTCACCCTTGTTCCATATTCCAAGCATTAATGTGGGAATCAAACCAAAAGAACCAACCAGGGCATACTGAGGCTAAACCACTTCACCATCATCAATAGAAACTAGGCTCCCAGATCACTATCCCAACATAATAAACACATTATAACAGGATTTACCGCAAACTCCAACTGATCACTAGGCCAAACAAGCATGGATGCCACCAGATTTCTCCACCTACATTATGAGGAATTTTCTTGTCTCCTAGTCTCTCAGGATTTACCGCAATCCAAACGCAGATTACTAGGCCCTAAACTGAGACCCTAGTCTCACAGGCGGTACCGCAATCCACACTGGATCACTAGGCTCTGAACCGAGACCCACTCTCCAGGCTTTACTGCATAACCCAAACCCGGGATTACTAGGCCCAACGGAGACAAAACCACCTCTTGGCTTTATCGTATCCTACCATTCACCGGCAAGGATTCCTAGGCCCAAAAAGGAAACACAATCCTGGCTTTACCGCAACCCACAGTCTGGCTTAAGGATCACTATGTCAGTGGTGTTAGTGCCTAAATCTACCTCAGGTTGAGAAAGGCAGGTCTAGGGTAACATCAAACCACACTTAACCTGGTAGCTAGCCCTACCAGGTCGGGAGAGGGCTCTCTCCTTGTCAATCTCAATGAAAAATTATTAAGGAAGGCTTGAGATGACTGATATAAATACTAATTTTAGACTAGGTATGTTTGCTCAGAGTATTTTGATTGATTTAAATGGTTGGTTGCTGAATCAGATGAGGAAGGCAACTTTGGGTCCAAGAAATGAACATAGATTTGCAGAGGTTTCTGTGGGGCGAGGTAGGAAAGTGTTTTATCACTTTGAAATGAGTGTAATGGTGAGTCTAAAGACTGGTGAGTAGCTAGAGAGGGCATGAAAATGTCATGAGTCCTCTTCAAACAGTAGAAAATATGTAAAACTAAATAAACCCCACTAAAATGACTAAAACAGTAAAAAATATGAAAATTTTGTTTTGTTTTAATGTAGGCTCCAAATATCACAGTATATCTCCCACATAGTAGCACCTGTGCATAAACTAAAGGAGGTTTTTTTTATTTGGTATGTTATGAACAAAAATATCTTTTACTTTTGAAAAATTCCTTACCATTATTTTAGAAACTGATTTTGTACTAAACTTGTCATTGTGTGCAGCCACTGACCTCAAAACATGCATAACCAAGAATCACTCATTCATTTAAATCATATCTTCTAATCCGGGAGCCAGTTATGGGAGTGTGATATACCTTTGGAAATATTTTCCTGAGCTTCTTCTGATGGACATACTTCTGACACGTTTTGTGCTGACATCATGTGCAAAACATCTAACAAAAACAGACATAGTAAGAGCTCATATTAATCCCTGGTGACAGGCTGCGAAGACTGGAACTAACATCGGCTCCATTGGGGATGGTAGTTCCTTGGAGGTGTTAAGAACATCATATACCAAGTGCCTCATCCATTATGCAATACGATCAAACAACTGCAAACCCAAAACAACTCATATCGATCCAAAAACATATACATATTGCAACATGTACATAAACAAATACCAAAAACTGAAATGTTGCCGCAGGAAGCTTATTTATGTACAAATATAACCCACTTTGCTACAAAATTGATAGATCAAGTAATGTTGTAATGCCATATCAACCAATCAAGTAACTGCGATAAGGATGCTACTTGAAAGTGCTTCAACCATGATACAAATGTAAATGCTAACAGCCATACATGCACATAACGAGTCTGGTTGTGTAAAAGACAATTTGATCCATCATTCAAACTGAAAAAACAAAAAAAAAATCCGTGTACGTTGCAATAGGATCAAAAAAACCGGACTCTATTTGCTGCCCCAACTCCTCAATACATGCTTCCCGCTGCAAATTATCAATGCAAATATCCACGAGCAGCCTTACCTTCTGTTCCTTCTACTGAAAAAAGTCCCCAAAGAATGGGACTCGACAGTCCAGATCTTGGGACTGTATTTGGGTCTCCAATTCAATTAGATCTCCTTCAATTTTGATGGCAAACTCTTGCCAAAAATTGAGCTTAACTTCATGGTTGCACTGACAGGATTTCAAATAAGAAGAAAGAGATGAAACAAAGTTCTCATCTACCTCATCATCCATGCACATATCTTCCCATTCTTTAAAACCTTGAATAGATGGCACCTCTATTTTGAATTCATCCTCTTTCTCCATCCATGTTTCAAGAAAGACATGCCAAAAATCTGCAAGGACTTAATAGAACTGATAGGAAAACCTTCAATCTGTTTTCTACGTTTGCCTTGAAACGAATCAAATAACAATCTGATGAAGACATCTTCCTTTTTAACTCTAAGAATGTCCACGAATGTTTTAAAATTTTCTATATGTTCTAGAGTCAAAGTCAGATCTTCCCCATTGAATTTAGGGCCATTACTCAAAATGTATGCATCCTTTGGTAATTGATTAGGAAAACCAGGAAGATTATAAAAATCGATACATGAATACCTTGAACAAATAGAAGCAACATCTGAGTCCCTCATTTAGCCAGTGGAACCACCATCAATACTTTGAAACTCAGGACTTCGAACAGTGGAGTCACTAGGTAGATGATTTCAGCCTTCATATGTGTCTGACTGTTGTCCACCATCATAAATCAGATCTGCAACTTGAATGATATTTCCCAGAGAAGATCTATCACTTCTTCCACAAGGGT
Source organism: Pinus taeda (assembly GCA_000404065.3). Classification (NCBI taxonomy): domain Eukaryota; kingdom Viridiplantae; phylum Streptophyta; class Pinopsida; order Pinales; family Pinaceae; genus Pinus; species Pinus taeda. The sequence continues at coordinate 137,195 of APFE030967884.1, read as the reverse complement.
GTTTAGAACGCTTTCTAGTCAGATGTTCAGTCCATAAACTAAACTAGAGATTGACTGAAGCAACATTCATTTACTATACACTTGCAGAGCAAGAGCAGTTCGAAGGCTACCTGGTTAAATTCAGGATCCGTCTATAGTTTATAAATCAAAGAACACTAACAAGCAAATAAAATTTTCTCCCCTAGCAGAGTCGCCACTATGTTAGGGCCTAAATCTACCTCAGGCTGAGAAAGGCAGGTCTAGAGTAACATCAAACCACGCTTAACCTAGTAGCTAGCCCTACCAGGTCGGGAGAGGGCTCTCTCCTTGTCAATCTCAATGAAAATCTATCAAGGAGGGCTTGAGATGACTAATGTAAAGACTAATTTTAGGCTAGGTATATGCTTAGAGGAGTTTGATTGAATTTATGTTGGTTTGTTGGATCAACTGTGAAAGGCAGTTTTAGGTCTGGGGAATGAACTCAGTCTTGTAGAGGTTTTTATGGGGCGAGGTAGGAAAATGCTCTAGTACTTTGAATTAAGTGAAATGGAGATTCTTAAGACTGGTGAGTAGTTGGAGAGAGCATGAATGTGTCATGAGTCCTCTTCAAACAGTAGAAAACATGTAAAACTAATGAACCCTAAGGTAGAGCACTGCAACATCAATGATTTCCACCTTTATACTTGATTCATTTAGTTAAGCAGAAAAGAGAGAGATAATGGCACACATAAACATATGATAACTTTAATCACAAAAGGAAAAACAATACTAAGTCACCTTCCCACAAGAATCCCACAAAATGTTGCAAACCCTGGTCTATTTCCTTGCCAAACTACAGAGATGATGTACAATAATGCTCAAAGCATTCACAAGAGTCCAACCTTGACAAATGACTAAGAAAGTACAAGATATAGGCAAAAAACCACCCACGCTAGCCTTTAGGGTTCAAATCCATGAGTCTAGGAGCTGTTTCAACAAGATCTAAACTAGGAACTAAAAAATAGACAGTGGAACAACTTGCCTCTAAAACTATGGAAACTGATTCATTCAATTCAAAACTACCTATGCATGATGTATCTACCTCCTTGAATCAATTTTCATCATGTTTACATCAAATTACATCAATTTACATCATGTCACATCATGAATTTTATCATAAGAGAGAAAAAGTCAAACTAAGAAAAAACTAGGTGAAAAACAGAGTTTTTGAGCAAAATTGGCACTTTTTCATCATGTGCATAGTGTTTTTTTCCATCTGAAATTTGGAGGCCTTCCCCTTCACCAAATTTACTCCACGATGGCTTGTTGGAAAGGTCTATCTATCTAATTTCTACGAAAAGTGGAATTTTTGAATTTGGTGTCCATTTGCCCCTCCAAAATTGCAATCTCCCAAGACTACTTCCTATGTGGCCAAAAAGTGGTAGAGAGGGCATTTTTGAGGTGTTTTTGGCCCTTTTGGAGGTCCAAATCTTCTCAAAATTTCCTAGTAATTTCTGGACATGCATAAATTTTCATAAGGAATCCAAAAATGTAAATTTTTCTTCAAAAGGAGGTCCCTATCAAAAGCGAGCACCAGGTGGCGCTATGCACTTGCCGGAAAAACCTGTTTTTTCCCTGAAAAATTCAAAAATGCCCAAAAGTTGATCAAATTTCTTCAAAATTAGCAAGAGGCAAGGTCATTAACTACTTTTCTGGGCCAAGGAATCTTCAGCCAAGATTTTGAGTTTGTCTTTCTCATTTGTTTCCTTTAAGGATCTCTTTAGCTTGGCTTTTAGGTACCTTATCCTTGTCTTGCAAATTTTGTTTCGGGCCAAATAATGATAAGCCATGTGGCGCAACATCTTTTTCTCCTTGTTGGCCTTATCTAGCAACTCTCAAGGTGGATATTGACTCTTTCCAACCATGATTCTCGATCGGCCTCTATTTCTTTCTCTAGTGAAGTCAGCTTGACTTTTCTCTTCTTTGCCAATTGTCAGTTTTCTCTTATGTTTTGCAGCTCCATGATTGTTTGTTTGTCCGCCAATTGCTTATTATGTTGCTCAAGGTAATTAATGACCCACTTAGCCCTTTCAAGGTTAAGATATAAGGCATGGATGTCAGTCTTTTGTTCTTTGATGATTTCCTTGAGTCTTGAGCTTTGGGAGCCCAAATCAGTATCCTCCTCCTAAATCAAAATAAAATATCTCTCCTAACCTTCAGAAGGCCCTTCATCATGTAATGGTTGCTTCCCTTTATCCTGTACCTACTCTGTTGAAGAAGAAGGCAAAGCCCCTTTCACCCCGGGTGAAGATAGCATTTGCTTGTTGTCTGATCAAGGAAACGAGACCCCTTCCACCCCTGGTGCAGATAGTACTCATTTTGCAGCTACAAATAGCCTCCTTGTGCCCTTTTCATAAGTGACAAATACTAGCACACCTGTATTTTGAGTCTCATTAACTTCTTGCTGATTTGAAGGCCCTCCCTCCTCTTGAAACACTGATGGGGTCACTTGAGGGCTTTTGACAACCTCATGTGAAATGAAAGTATCCCATGCAACATTCAACAAACTCAGCTGATGCAAAACAATAATCTTGATCAATGAAAAATGAAAAATGTTGTTGAACTATTGATGAAGAGGTTTTATTTGCACCAATGTAGCCATTTTCTCAATATTTCTGCAAATGAAATAGGGGAGGTTCATCATCCTCACTCTAGTGAAATACATCAATAATCTAACATGATAAGTGTACAAGTGAGAAAATCTCCCTTCACAGGTGAAGTATTTGATAATAAGCTTCATGAGTGGAGCATAAGTGTCCTGTAGGTATCTGAAAGGAAAGACCCTACTAATTTGCTTTTGATAGTTGGCCTTGACATAAGGCTCATAATGCTCTTTGCCCATAAGTTGTCATTTGTTCCACTGTTCACCCGCATTTGGAATACCTATTGCTCCAGCTATAGTTTCAGGTGTCAAAGTGAAGGAAACACCTGCTAAGTTCACCTGGCCATTGTGAAGATGAAGGACAAATAGCCTAGCAAGTTCATGGTGGTATTTCACCCTCTCCACCATCTCACAAAACTGGTAGCAAGACTGATGTTTAAAACATGTTACTGCAAGAGGACAAGCTAGTAACTCTGTGAGTGTGGTGGGCTCCTCCCGGATGTGTTTTCCTCTCTTATGTGGTTTTCTTGGTGCATGAATCTCTTGGGAGGAATCACTCACAGTTTTCTCATCCCTTTCATAAGCTGAATCTGTTTCCATATTTGCCAATGTATGGTGTAAAATGATGAATATGAAGAGATTTTCTCAAGAATAGGTGACTGTTGTTTTCTTCTTTGGGATTTGATGAGTGGACTGATAATATAAGTGGAAAGGAAGGTTTTGATGCTGGCTATAGGGTTACTAGGGAATGATAGGGTTTTGGGAATGAAGATTAGGGTTTGGGAATAAGGGGGTAAGATGAGTATAAATGAGAGACGGAAAGGGGAATAAAATTAGGGAAATGTAGTGGAGAGGGATGGGATATGGAAAAATTATGCAAGGGGTTATAAACAGCAAGAATGATAAAAACTGCAAAACCCTAGACAGTTTTGTCAAGGCAATTTTGAAACAACTTAGGGTTTAATTTTTCACCTTTCAAAGCATCATCAAGAATGACTAAATCTCTTGCTATTGCAAATGGGAGGGTTTACTTACTTGAAGGGATGGTATTTGGAAATTTTGGAGCCTTAGAGAATCGATGGGATGAGTTTTTGGCTTAGAAAACTGGTGCACCGCGCCAACACCCAAGTGCGCTGTGCCTGGCAGGTGCGTCACGCCCGTTGAAAACTCTTTGTAATTCCTGCTCTCGGTGCGTAGCACCGGGTAGGTGCACCACGCCAATGCCTGGGTGCGTCGCGCCAAGAAGAAATTTGAAATCTGCTACAATTTGTCCTCTCTATCCTCAAAGCACGATTTTCTTCTTGTTCTTTCTCTCTTTAGCACAAATGAAGTCTTCTAATATAAAGGAGCACTTTATGTACAGTTTGGACTCTAATTTTTCATTTAGGAAAAACCCACTTTCTAAAGTTGCTTTTCACTTTCCTTTTTAAAAACCTTGTTTTTGCAGTTTGGCTCTTTTTTGTCATTTGATGGACTAATGCTTGGATTTTCTTGTCTCTTTTGCAGGAGCTGGAGTGCAGGAGTTTGGAAAGGTGACCAAGGGCTAGAGATGATGCTTTATTACATATGTAAACAATAAAATTACATAAAATTTGTACATGAAATGGAAAACTCTGTTTTCACCTATGAAAACAATAAAATTACATAAAATTTGTACATGAAATGGAAAAACTCTGTTTTCACCTATGAAAACAATAAAATTACATAAAATTTGTACATGAAATGGAAAAACTCTGTTTTCACCTCAAAACAGAGTTTTGAGGTAAAAACCCTTTATGGAGCAAATCATAAGTAAATTTTGTGATTTTATGAAATTATTAAACATCCTCATGTGACTGCTGGCCTATTACTGAGATTTTGAAGATCATGGTGGGAAACCCTAGACCTAATGAGACTTAAAAACCCTAAAATGACTACTGCAAATGAAATGAAATAAAAATGACAGCAGATGACTTGTACATAGGGAAATAGGCCAGCAGATGAAAAGCATGAGGGTAATTTGACAAAGAACCACTACCATCAGATGATCCATGACCTAATGGAGTGCAGCTAATTGGATGAGACACCTAAAATGCATGCAAAAAGAGAACTTGATCACTGATGGGGGGATGAAGATACTGACACTAACATTGGCTCCAATGGGGATGGTAGCTCCCAGGAGGTGCCAAGAACTACAGATCTTTGGAAAGCAAAAAGTGCCTCTTCCATTGGGCTACATGGAGTCAATAACTTCAACAAACATAAGACCAATATCTTGACTCAAAACTGACTTAATTACAAGACTGAAAACTGACTCAAAATAGACTCAAACAACGAACTCTATCAACCCAAAAACTGAAATCAGATATTCAGCTTTATAGCCTTCACTTCAGGCCCCAAATTGAATGAATGATGACAATAAATACTTTGCAATGAAGGAAATCAAATGGTATGTACAGTGATAAATTATGACAACAGAAAATTTCTCAAAGATAATACTATTTCAGCAGCCAACCATTGACCGACCCTCCTGGACAATCTTCCCCGCTCATTTCTTTCAGCAGAAAAGCATTTTGACCTCGATATGCAGCAATTCTATATGGTCCCTTCCATAGATTCTCAAACTTCCCGTGCTTGCCTTTGTCCTCGTTTCTAGCATCCCACTTGAGCCTATGTCTTCAATCTGAAACTTATCTACCTTCGCCTTCTGATCATAGATTTTCTTGATTCTCTCTTGCAGCTTGAAAGTATTCTGAAAAACCTCCTCTCTTGTCTGCTGTAAATGGATCATTTGGTTTATCCTTCACTGAAAATGATCCTCCTCGCTGTCAGCTTCCTGCAAAAGTTTTACTACCGGGACTGCAAGAGATGTTGGGAACCCCGTGTCAACACCATATACAATCTTGAAAGGAGACATGCCTATTGATTTCTTCTGACTTACTCTATCCGCCTATAGTGCATTAACTAGCTTCTTGTGCTAGCTCTTTTTGTTTGTTTCCAACAACTTTTTGATGATGTTAACCAATGATTTATTTGAATATTCCGCCAATCCATTACCTTGTGGATAATATGCAATAGAATGCCCCAAGGTAATTTGATATTTGTTACAAAAATCAATCATCTTTTTAGATTTGAAGCTGTTGCATTATCTGTAATCAGATTGTTAGGAAAACCAAAATGTGACAAAATGTTATTTTTGAGAAACTGAATTATTACTGCATATGTGGCCTGCCGAGTGGGGATTGCCTCAATCCATTTTGTAAAATAATCCATTGCTGTTAAGATCCACTTGTGCTGAGCTGAATATGTAGGGTGGATCTCTCCAATAAAATCAAGGCCCCACTGCTGAAACAGAGCACTTACTTCAACTGGCTTGAGAGGAAATGGCTGTAATTTTCTCCTTCCCTGAAAAATTTGACATTCGCGACAGCTTGTAACAGTTTTATAAACATCAGCAAAGAGGGTAGGCCAATAGTACCCTACTCTCAGAACTTTATTTGCCGTCATCTTCCAAAATAGGTGACCTCCACAATCTCCTTTGTGAAAATCATCCATGACCTGTTTTGCTTCCTCCTCAACCAAACAATTCAGCAACATACCTCCGGCATCTTTCCAATAGAATGCATTATTCATAATACAAAATTTAGCAACCCTTAATTTCATAGTTCTACTTTTGTTTTTAGCCATCCCTGGTGGCGGTGAAAGGTGCTAGAGCACATATACAACATCTGAATACCAAGGAGAATGGATAAAAATTTCAAATACCTGAACGAGTGAGTTGTCTTCATCTTCTTCGGACATAGCAACAATCAATTTTATGTCCAAGGCATGCAAATTAGACTCTGCCATCAGTTTTGCCAGACTTTTCCCCTTGATGAGCTTTGTTGGCTTTATCTCCAAGTCATATTCTAACAAAGCTGTGATCCATTTGCCTTGTCTCTCTTCTGGATTTTTCTGTACCAAAACATCTTCGACGGCTGCGTTAGGGACAAAAGCAAGAATGTGGGAATGCAGAGTATATACCCGGAAATATTTCAAAGCTTTCACTAAGGCAAGAGCTTGCTTCTCAATAATGTTATACTTTAAGGCTGCATCTCTTATTGTTCTGCTGAAAAAGGCGATTGGCTTCTCAAGCTGGTCTCTTTTCTGCATTAAGATCGTTGCCATAGTATGCTCTAAAGCAAATGAAAATAAAATGAAATCTTGGGAATAATCTGGGCTGATCAAAATCGGAGTTGAAGAAAGAGCTAACTTTACCAAATTGAAAGACTTGATAGCTTCTTCGGTCCACTTTACCACACTATCTTTCTTCAACATGTTTGTGATTTCCCTCAAATGTTCAACTAGATTTGGCACAAAACGGCATAAGAAGTTCATCTTACCATTGAATGCTTGGATCTCCTTTTTACTATGAGGAAAATAAATTTTCTTAATAGCTTCCACTCGAGCAGGATCGATGTGGATGCCCTCCTTGGATATGATGTGACCGCGAAGCTTCCCTTCATCCATGGAAAACAAGCTTTTTTTGGGATTAAGGGATATGCCATACTTTCTACACCGCTGAAAAACAATCTTCAAATGATAAAGATGCTCCTCATCCAAATTGGAAAAAACTATCAAATCATCAAGATAAACAACTAGAAATACATTTTTCTCATTTGCAAAGGCGATAACCATAGCCCGCTGAAAAGTTGCACTAGCATTCTTTAATTCGAACGGCATCTTGGCATAATGGAAAGTCCCCCATGGAGTGGTGAATGTTGTTTTGTCTCTGTCATCCTCATGGAGCAAAATTTGGTTATAGCCAGAATACCCATCAAGCAGCGACATACGAGATGCCCCAACCACTCTTTGGAGTATGTGGTCCATCTTTGGCAACAGATAATTATCTTTCAAAGACACCTTATTTAGATTTCTGAAATCAATGCATAATCTAATCTCACCTGTCTTCTTCTGCACGGGCACCAAATTGGAAATCCATTCTGAAAACCTTATTGGAACAATTATACCAGCCTTATATAATCGTTTCACCTCCTTCTCTATTGATGGCAGCAACTTCGGATTAATCCTTCTCAAATTTTGGCGAAATGGTTTCTGGTTTGGCTTGATTGGAATGATGTGCTGAATTATACTTTTATTGTACTCCTTCAAATTTGAATAGTCCCATGCAAATACATTAGTAAATGAAGACAATAAACTGATGTATTTTGCCTTTACCTGAGGAGGCAATGCCTTTGACAACTTAACCATCTTTGGATTTTCTGTTGTTCTGATATTCACATATTCAACTCCCTTTTCAGTCGGCATCAAACTTGGCTTCCGGGCTACATCATCTTGGTCAAATAATTCCTCTAAAGGTATAAGGCCTTTAGGGATGACATTGTCTTTCAACTGCAAAACTTCCATCTAATTTACTTCTAAGTCTGGTTCACCATTATCTTGCTCACCATCTATAGAAGTGTCTTGATATTTACCTTCATTTTGTAGAAATTCTTCAATCTCTTTGTCATCCTAAAACACTTGCCAATATCTTTGATTATCAGGGATAGCAGGGTGATGTTTCACATTAATTTCAAACTTATTGTTTGAATTCATCGGAACCTTCAAGTTACTTGCTGCTATAGCAAGGGAATCTGAAATAACATTTTGCACATGAGGAACACATGTCAAAGTATAATCTGGAAACAACCTCAAAATATCTAAAACCGCATTACGATAAGCCCTCGTTTGAGGATGTTTGGCTGGGTATTCTCCCTTGACTTGCTTGACTACTAATTCAGAGTCACCATAAACTGAAATTATCTTTGCATTCAACTTCTTAAGGATTTTCAAGCCTGCAATTAGTGCCTCATATTCCGCTTCATTATTTGATCAATCAAAAGCCAACTTGTATGAACAAACTCTTACATTACTTGAGACTTTATTTGGTGAGAAAACAGGGCTGCATATTCAAATACCAATTCCGGCACCTTCCCTACCTACTGCTCCATCAAAGTTCATACTCAACAAACTGGCTTCTTCCTCCAAGTGTTGGAATTCTGCCGATTCTTCTACCTTTGGCTGTTGTCCATCAATTTTCTGTTGTTGACGGAATGTTGACTATTCAGCGGTACTATCAAGCCTTTGTCTCTCTTGATCAAGTACAACTCTGAAATTTTCTGTTATCTCTGGTATACCTTCAAATTCAACTAATTGACTATTTACATCATTGAAACCACTGCCAGAATAAAGAAGAAAAGACTCTAAATCTGTATGTACATAATTAATTGGATTATTCAAAGGTTTCTCCTTGCTTGTGATCATATATTTCATCTTTTTCTCCCTATATAATTTCCCCATCTGACCAAACAAGGGAATAGTGCCATGGGAGAAATCTAACTGCAATATCCCTTTGAGTTTTGCACCTCATGATCTAGATAGAAGCATGCCAATCTAGGGGGAATGTCGGCCACAACCACATCCATAAGAACATTTTTTGTTGGAATCTAATCCAAACTTACAACCAAATATTTAATGAGACCAATACATCTTACTCTACCATAATCAAAGGAATAAAGGTCATGATACTTTCGAGTGATGTCCAAACCCAATTTTTCCATAATTGCCTTTGGCATCAGATTATGAGACGCTCCTGAATCAAACATGGTGTTGTGAAAAATATAATCATGCAACCTAAGGTTGATGTAAAAATGAGCTACATCACTATCCTCAGATTTACCTTCGAATGCCGGACCAAAGATAAGTTCAGGTTGGTCATCTTCCACATTTACCATATGAGACAGAGGATCTATATTCAAAATCTTTGCCACTTGACCTTTATAGCTGCTATTCTTCATTAATTCAGTCAAATGTATTCACACCTTCAAGTTAGCAATTTCATTTTCTAAGCTAAAGACTGTAGTTTTCTCTACCTCTTTGACTGGAGCATCTTTCTTTTCAATCTTCTCCTTTGTTGCACTTGGCTGATTTGACTTTTCATTTGCTAATTGCACTTTGCTGGAAGTAGGATCTGCTGGCTCCTTTCCCTTTTTCTGCACATTTGGAGAATCATTCTATGGTGGTGTTGCTTCCTTTCACTTCTAAATTGGATTAATCGGTACGTCCCTACTCCTGAGTGATTATTGTCTTTGTTGTGTTTTCAATGCATTCATGTATCCTCTCTGATATTCATCTGATTCCTCTTCTAGGACTATTTCATTTGCCAATATAAAATCTTCATCTTTTTGTACAGTTGGACTTTCTGAATACTCTTCATCTTCGGTGATATAAATTGGCAAATCATCTGGTGTAAAAAAGTGATTATCTTCTCCTATTGGAGCCTCATCATCTTTTGATTCAGTGCCATGGACATAGTTCTACTGTAACGATGTTTTGACTTTCTGTTGAGCTTATGGATCTTGAGCTCTTTGCTCCTGTTGCTTGATTCTAAACTATGGTTGCTGCTTACCACAGAAATTTGGATTTCTGACCTGTGTCTTGGGCTTATCCGCAATGGTTAATCTATCAAACATCTTCTCAAGTTTACGAAGTACTTGATTTGAGGAAGAAGCTTCTTCCTTTATACTCACTTTCTTCTTGGTCTTCATTCTAGCTCTCTTAGCTAGCAAATTTGCCTCCACACTTTCTGCAATTTTCTACGTGTCCTCCAATGTAGCCGAGTCTCTTTCTCTCACTTGATATGCCATGTCGGGATCAAAACCATCGAGAAATTTGATCAAAGCCAGCCCCATAGGTGGCTTGATATCAGCTGGAATGGCATTATAAACAGTATTGAATCTAACACAATAATCCTGGACACTTTCACCAACATTTCTCTTTATGTTTTCATACTTAGAAAGGATTTGGAGTGGATTTTTCTTTACCTCCCAACGATCTAGAAATTGCCTTTGAAGTACTTCCAATGAATTGATTGTTCCAGCAGGCAATGCTCTGAACCACTTTCGCACTTCACCTCCAAAGGTTTGCACAAATAATCTCATAGTTACATTCTCTTCATCTATCTCGTGGAGATCAAAGAAATCACTCATCCTATCGACATACTGTTGTGTTGTGACACCTTGGGAAGCATCAAACAATGGGATCTTACTTTGGTAATCAACAGGCATGGCATCCAAGTTCTGTGGCGGAAAAATAGGTGCATATCTGGCAGCCATTACTCAAGGTGGATTTACAACTGGCTTTGGGGATGTAGGAGGAGTTGGAACAACGATAGTAGCTTATGTGACCTGTGTATGAGGTGTCGAAGGAGGTGAAGAAATTCTTGATGTTTGAGGTGTAGAAGGAGTGGATGGGGGTGAAGGAACTGCAAAATTCTGATCAGATATGGTAGGCTGGATGGGAATGGTGGGAATAAAAGGAGGCTCAGTACGAATTTCTGAACCAGACACCATAGCGAATGAACCAAGAGTAGCTGATGCAGATTCTAAGAACTTGGGAATATTGGTAGCCACAATTGAAGTTTGGAGATTTAGAATATAAGCATCAATTGATCTATTTGCTCTTTCAGTTTCAAGATCTTTGACAAACTTTAGATTTAGAGTAGTAGCACCAACTGCACTTTTAGACTTCGTTTCAAACAACGATAGCTCAAAACGTTCATCAAATGGGAGACCTTCAAGATATTCAAAAACAACCAGGCATGAGTAAGATCTAAACACAGGAATCACAGAACTTTTTTGGCGGAGAATTCTTGGAATAAGATTTGGGTTTTCATACACGGGAGGAGGATCAAGATCAGGATTGGCCCTGGTGTATCTTCTGGAAGCCAGTGTGTTGAATTATTCCCAAAAAAACAAATTGACATTACAATCTTGTCAGCCTATTGAATTATAAACTCATCATACAAAAGTCTAGAATTGTTTAATGTACTGGGGAAATTTGCAAGTCAGATGTTCAGTTTATAAAACTAAACCGGAGATTGACTGAAGAAGCATTCATCTACTTATGCACTCACAAAGCAAGAGCAGCTCGAAGGCTGCTTGGCTAACTTCAGGCTCTGTCTATAGTTTATAAAGCAAAGAACATTAATGAACAAACAAATTTTTCTTTCCCTAGTATGGCTGCCAATATGTTAGCGCCTAAATCTACCTCAGGCTGAGAAAGGCACGTCTAGGGTAACATCAAACCACGCTTAACATGGTAGCTAGCCCTACCAGGTTGGGAGAGGGCTCTCTCCTTGTCAATATCAATGAAAATTTATCAAGGAAGGCTTGAGATGACTGATATAAATACTAATTTTAGGCTAGGTATGTTTTCTCAAAGAATTTTGATTGATTTAAATGGTTGGTTGCTGAATCAGATGAGGAAGGCAACTTTGGGTCCGAGAAATGAACACATATTTGCAGAGGTTTTTGTGGGGTGAGGTAGGCAAGTGTTTAATCACTTTTAAATGAGTGTAATGGTGAGTCTAAATACTGGTGAGTAGCTGGAGAGGGCATGAAAATGTCATGAGTCCTCTTCAAACAGTAGAAAACATGTAAAACTAAATAAACCCCAAGGTAGAGCACTGAAACATCAATGAATTCTACCTTTTACACTTGATTCATTTAGTTATGAAGAATAAGAGAAATCTTGGTACAAATAAACATAAATTCAGCTGCATTACAGAGAAGAAAACATTGCTAATTCACATTACCACAAGAATCCCACAAAATGTTGCAAAACCCTGGTTTATTTCCTTGCCAAACTGCAGAAGTGATGTAAAATAGTGCTCAATGCATCCACAAGAGTCCAACCTTCTGCCAAATTCAAACCCCTACACTATGAAATTCATAAAATATATACATTTTCTCATCCTTGTACTAAGGGAATTGAGCTCAACCATTTTCTTCAAAATAGAATCAGTTACATTAAACTTGGACCGAATTTCTGAAAATAGGTGTTGAAGATGAACTCATATCTCCTAAAGCATAGCACTTTTTACAAAACTGAAAGAGGTTTTTGTAGATAAGGTCATTTTGGAGAAACAAACTCTCTCAAATTTGGGAAATTCTTTTCCAGTTGCTCGCAATCTATGCCACAAAATCATCTCTAAAATAGAAAATCATTAAAAATTTAAATCTGTGAAAATGAGGTGTAAAGATCTAATCACATATCCAAATTCACGACACCTGTGAATAAACTGAAAGAGGTTTTTGTTTCATGGCTCGTTTTTAACAAAAACCGCCTTGGGTTTTGCAAAATTACTTTCCATTTGTTGTAAAATGGCACCGCACTAAAATGACTAAAGAAGTAAAAAATATGAAAATTTTGTTTTGTTTTAATGTAGGTTCCAAATATCACAGTATATCTCCCACATAGTAGAACTTGTGCATAAACTGAAAGATATTTTTGTTATTTGGTATGTGATGAACAAAAGCCTCTTTCACTTTTGAAAAATTCCTTACCATTATTTCAGAAGCTGATTTTGTACTAAACTTGTCATTGTGTGTAGCAACTGACCTCAAAACATGCATAACCAAGAATCACTCATTAATTTTGATCATATCTTCTAATCCGAGACCCGGTTATGGGAGTGTGATATACCGTTCGAAATATTTTTCCGAGCTTCTTCTGATGGACACACTTGTAACATTTTTTGTGCTAAACATCATGTGCAAAACATCTAACAAAACCAAACATAGTAAGAGCTCATGTTGATCCCTAGTGACAGGCTGCGAAGACTGTAACTAATAGTTACCACACAGTCAATATGAAGATATCAGGATGAAATAGGTAAAAAGAGTAGCAGGGTCAAAGAGTATCAGATGAAATATCAAAGTAAAGAAGACTCCAGCATAAAAATGCTACAACCATCAGTGAGCTTAAAAGGGTCTAATTCAACTATAAAAACCAGCACAGCCACAATAAAGGGGACAACAAGAAACAATTCATTAGTTGTCTCTATCTTCTTGCTAGAAGATATTATTATTTCCTAGAATAAATCTCAAGTTGTTTTGAGACATTTTGTAACAATTTTTGTATATATACTTCATAATTCGAAGTATGTAGGGTGGATTTAAAGCATTTATATAGAGTTATTTTTCTTTAGTTTGAAATCCTATTGTGTCAATGACTGGATCAGCTAGCTGGATCAAGGAATAAAGATCAGATATTTCACTGGATTCTTATGCAAAGAGAAGTTCAAATAAGTATTCTCTTAAAGTTCTATGTTATTTCCTTTAAGTTTTCCATGATCTTATTTGTATCTCTAAAAATCTGAATGCTATAACATGGAATGATATTTCAAAAATTTATTAACTGCACTCTATCTTGACTGTTATGCATGTTAAATGTTTTCTTCACTAATCTAAATTAAGGAATTCTTGATTGCTCCTTAGTCTAGGTTATCCCTTGTGATATATAGCAAAGGATTCTTAATTTCCCTTTGTTCATGATTATCCCCTGTTCTTCATTTTAGCCTCAATCCAAGGATTCTTAAGTGCCCTCTCACCCTAATTAGGACAATTCCATCCATTCGACCTACATATTTGTTCTTTACTTTGCTAGCCTGCCCTGTGAACATTCCCTTTAATGAACTAATCCTATTTTGCTATCCATTTGTTGACTCCATAGCCCAATGGCTTAGAGACCTTGGCTCTATCCATCTGTTCCAAGAATTCCACCACCAAACCTCAAAATCAAAACCAAAACCCCATGAATGCTAACAAATAGCCTAAAATCCCAGTAAAACAAAGCTAAATTACATAGAGAGAGCCCTCTCTGGACTTAGGTTGGCTAGAGCCTAAGCCTAAAAGATTGGTTTGTGGTTACCTTAGTTGCTTCCTTCTTCTGATAACTTCTACGGAAAATTCGGAGTGTTAACATATCCCTCAGTATAACATGGCCATAACATAAGCATAGGCATAATACAAGCATACAATATAAATTCAAATTCACATGATACTGACCTCATATATTTGGCATGACTACTCTTCCCACTTGATTCCTCATAGCGAGGAACCTCTTCATGCCATTCACTTGCGTAAGATATCATTCCTCCACAAGGACGATTCCTGATGACCCTGTCAGACAATAACATAGATGCATGCATATGTACATATATAATCATTAGCATAAAACAATCATCATCTTGTTAGATAATCAAATATATACATCCATGTATACATATATAAACATCAGCATAATCATGATCATAATATAATTTCCAGATAACATAAGGTCTAGGTTAAGAGAACTTCCTTATTTGTGCATGACATTGAGAACCACGTTCCCAACTTAGTTAAACCATCCGACACCTCAGGTCAATTTAATTTACCTTTTCTGGTTACCACTCTCGTGTTTGTACTGTCATTGTCTATTTACCACAATGGACCCAACCAGTCTAATCAACTGTCATAGTCCTACCTTCCGTTGCGCTTACTCATGCACCGAGATTCATCTGAGTATTACATCACCTTTGGGTACCACACAACTTTCCTTGAGCTCCATCAACTCTTCCTCTTCCCCAAACTGATTCCTAAGACTCAAAACAGAAAAGTCAAGCCAAGAAACAAACAAGAAGAAAACCATGAAAACCAATAACAATACGACACCACAATAAAGTGGCATAGTTATGCACTAGACACATGCAAAATCACAAATCAAGCACAACAATCACAAAAGACAAAAATCACAATACTAACAATAGACACCATGACTCAATCCTTGTGGTTCCCAAGGAAAACTCAACCTAAGCCTTCTTCAATATTCATGGCAATCTCTCTTGCCATGCAACTCCCTGCATCATACTTCCATAAACACATAATTGTCAATGCATAATTAAACATAACAATACACTGGTTACCTTACCTTGATGCGCCAAGCATGTTGCCTTGTAACTGAACACATCCATTCCATCTCTCTGGGGCTTTAATTCCCTTGACAGATCCACCTATAACTAGAGACTAGCTAATATACCTGTCAAGTACATGTTCTTGAATCTAGCACATATCCATATAATGTCAAACAAAATCAAGAAGACTTCTTGTATGTGAAGCACTCATTCATTTGGAATTAGGGTTTCCAAACCTATCCAAATGAAGTCTTGTCCAATTCCTTCCTTTTACCTTTTTACCTTATTGCAATCGAGGCTTACTATGTACTGTCACATCACCCAATTATTAGTTATATAAACACATCAACTATTACCTTGTCATGCTAATACCAAGCATGTTACCCTGTAACTGCTCACACGTGTCAAGCACATGTTCCAAATATTAGGAAAATCATATCTATCACTTTGAAATCAACCTTTTCCAAGACTAACAATCATGCCATAATCCATAGTCAACTCATAGTCATTAGACATAATGCTACAATTGTCACCTACTACACTCAAATACATATCAAATTTCTAAACACATGTATTAGTACAATCATCTTAAAACAATATCATTTCTTCATGCAACCCTATAGACTCATACTCATATCATGCAATTAATCAAACATTTAAGCAAGCTATGAATGCACCATGTCAGATAAATAAACTAGACGACATAATAGGCACCAAACACTCAAACACCAAATAGACGATATAATCAACAATGAAGCACCTAGTATACTACATAAGAAAACTCATACCTTAGTGTACTTCAGGGGAGGATATCTTGTCTGCACAATCAATCTAGGTTAGCACAATACAACTTCACAACATATCAACTCAAACATAAATCATGATATCCATAACAGTAACTAACTAACATGTTCACATCATAAGCTCATAAGAATTTGTCGTTCATGCATAACAATCACATATGTATGATCATTCTATATTAGTACAACACCATATCACAAATATGTTGGCTCATACTTGTTTATCTCAACCATAACCATCTACATATGTCAAACTAGGTTAACGCAATACATATAACATCAAGATCTTCAATGCAATGAACATAACCATCACCCATATGACCAATCCAAATTACAACATCATGATCTCAATGAAATAACCATAATCATCAAGTTAATAGCATATAAAAAAAATAATCTATATATCATACTCATCAACAACATATAACCTAATCATCAAGTTATCTAACATAAAACAACAATAGCAATGCATATAACCACGGGTTACCATTATTGTTGACTATCTTACTCATGTGTATATAACTACACTAATCAACTAACATCTATCATTTATGTGACCATAACATCAAAAACATGTACGTAAACCTAATGTATATAAACCTAATGCATACAACAATCCTTAACTTACATACATGCATGCCCAACATACACACATGTATGAAGACATGCTCTTGCCTCAAGGCCTAATGTTGTGACTTCACTTTAATGATTTGTGTCTCCTACTCTATCTCAAAAAACACATTAGCATAAAAACATACCAATATCATCATGATGACCTAATTTCATACAATGAACCCACCATGCATGTCTAACCTACCATACATGCATCATAGTAACCAACACCATACATGCATAAAAACTACATATAGACATATAACATGTGATTACCGAACCATATTCACATCATTCTAGCTAGAGTCCAGTCATAAATGAATTACCATATCATTTCACAAACCATGACCTCGTACATGACCAAAACCATTACTCCTTTGTACACATTTCCACATGTAACCAACGACATGCATAAGCAATTCCTAATCAACTACACATATGCATACATGCATGTAGTCGAGCATAAGCGATCAATTCTTGTAACCATCCTACAAGGTTGATACATGTAATAAAACCTACAAGAATGTAGCCTAACATACAAGGATTTAAGTAGGCGACATATAAGCAACATGTAACCAGTCATATACTCATGAAGATGCATTCCATAAAATCAATCATCAAGTTCCTCATGACAACCTTACTACAATCGTGATCAACATTATAAAAATGCAACAAGAACATGGAATTCAAGTGGAAAAGACACACATGCAACTGACATTCATGCATGACCAACACACACCACCTTGCATCCAGTTAGAGGGGTGAACCATGTTCTTATACCACTCTACAACACCCTCCTCCCACATCTACCCAAGCAACAGGCAAGCCGGGGTAAACATGCGGCAAGAGGCTACTATGATATGATTCAACCTCCTAGTTAACCTTACGGAAATGGAATCGATGAAAACACAACACACATACCTCCCTCATGTGCTTTAGGACACCTAGAAGCTAATCCACTACTCCAAGTTTCCAACCCCTAAGTTAACCTAGCATTTAGATTAATTAAACCCAAATTCACTCCCATGACAAGGAATGCATGTGACTGTAGCCCTATAGTCACTCTCACAGGCTTGCCTCCTAGTGACCAAAGACCCAATTTGTCAGTGCTATGCCAGCAACTCCGATATTTGAGCCACTTTTTCAGGCCCAGAGCCGAGGTCACTGCCCAGAATTGAGCCATCTCTTCAATCAGTAAAATAACATGGAAATGACAGTACTAGAGCAAAAACTTGTACACGACCTTGACTGGACCCCTACTAGCCATAACAAACATTTTGTCAAATGCTTAGTAAATATGCAACCTACAAGTGTAAATAAAAGATATAAGCATAGGGATCTCATACTTATCTAAGATTCACCATGAAGCATTGTTACCTTATCACTTTAACTGCCATTCCATACATTAGGTCATAGATACATTGATCATTCAATTACAAGTAAAAACATGATGAAAGCCACACATGGTTGCTATTATAAAACATGTAAATAACCAGCATAATAGGGACATAATTATCCATGAAATCACAGCCATATAAACCACGTATAATCTACCATAATACTCATGGAAATATAAGTAGAAATAACCTTTCATTAATGATACAAAAACAAAATTTGGGATGGGACTTCCACGTTCCACCACCTTTAGAATGGCTGAGCCAAATCTCTCTTTAGCCATTCACCCCCTTGCCATATTCCAAGCATGAATGTGGGACCTAAGCCAAAATAACCAATCAGGGCATACCGAGGCTAAACCACCTCACCCTCATCAATAGAAACCAGGCTCCTAGATCACTAGGTCAACACAGTGAACACATCATAACAGGCTTTATGTGATCTCCACCCAATCACTAGGCCAAAAAAGCATGGATGTCATTGGATTTCTCCACCTACACCATGAAGAATTTTCATGTCTCCTAGTCTCTCAAGGTTTACTGCAATCCAAACCCAGATCACTAGGCCCTAAACCGAGAACCTAGTCTCTTAGGCTTTATGGCAATCCACACCAGATCACTAGGCCCTAAATCGAGACCCATTCTCCAGGCTTTACCGCATATCCCAAACTCAGGATTACTAGGCCCAATGGAGAGAAAACCACCTCTTAGCTTTACCGTATATCTTGCCATTCACCAACAAGGATTCCTAGGCCCACCAAGGCAACACAATCCTAGCTTTAACGCAACCCACAGTCTGGCTCAAGGGTCACTAAGCCAGTGGCTTTACTGTGATCCACAATCTGATTCGGGGACCACTAGGTCATGTGCTCTATCATTCGGAGATCCACTCCACTCAGCTTCGAATCCATCTGGTAATCCATCTCAACCAAAACATGAGAACCCCATCACACCATGGCTATCCGAAAATGGCAAGGGTAGGCTGAAAACACTATTACACTTGGAAAAACCCATGCCACAATAGGAAAATAACTACATGCAATACCATGCATGCAAATATAGCAAGGAAATTGGACATGCAAATCGATACCTACAAAGAATCATGTTGTAGCTACTTGATCCTGCTCTTCCTTTCTTGCTGCTTCCTTCTTCTTACCTTCTTTGCCTTTTCTTGATCTAATGATGAAGTGCTCAAAGAAAAATCTAAGTATATAAGAGTATGAGAGAGAGAGAATAGAGGAGAGCTCCAAAACTGAACTGATCAAGCCTACCAATTGATCCTTAGAAACCTTTTTATTAATGAGGCCTCTATTTTCTTCATTTTCCATTATTTTCCTTCGATTTCCTCCTCACATGCAACTTGTGACCTTTCACCTCCTTTTTCCCCTAATTTCATTATTTTCATAAATAAAATGCCAATTAATTACTCATGTCTTTCCAAAGCCTTTGTCATTACTATTGTACTTTAAGAAACCAATTTCCTAGATGTGGAGAAATTGTGCTTAAGACATTAATAAATATTATTTACTGTCACTTATTTGTCACTTAGATATATGTTGTGTTCTCAAATGAAGGGCCTAGAGACTTGGTTTTTTACTCTCAATACTTAGGTGGCAAGGAAATATTAGAATTCCATTTGATAACTAAATATGAATGATAAATGAAGAAATCTTGAAGAAGTTAAAAATAGTAAGCTGCCTTACACACAAACTACTATCTCTGACTTAGAAGAACTATGAAGGTGAGAACTGAATCATGGACAATATGTTGTTAAAAACGGAACCTACTATCTATGACTCTTAGGGAAGTTAAAGATAATATGTTGCCTTGCACAAAAACTACTATCTGTAACTTAGAAAGAAAGGTGAAATTTTCAAGTACAAGAGCACTCTTTTAAGGAACTTTAACTTTATCTACCTAAGAAAATAAAGGCCTGCAGCTTCATTACCATACTTGAAGGAAGAAAACATAGGATGGCACATAACAGAGAAGTCACAAAATCATACCCAGCAAATGCATGGAAACTTCTGATTCTTCATTAATCAACAATTATATCATGAATACAATGGCCTTGTCTCCGGGTTCTCCCAAAATTCGAACCCCTTCTTTGTAAATTTTCATCTTTTTATACATTGTGGAATAGTTGTTGATTTTTGAAACTGCCCAAATTACTTAACTGTTTCTCTAACTATATGAAGTAAAAAACTATTACAAAATTTTACAGAGGGAAAAAGACACCTCAAAAAAAAACATGAAATAACAGGGAAAATAACTGAATTTAGAAGAAGACGATAACTGTTGGCTTGCTCTGTTAATCCGTTGTCGAGTTCCTCTGTATATGACTTAATGATATTTAATTCGTTTTAGCTATAATGAAATGTGTTTGACTTGTGTAAACCTGGGCTTACATATGTATCAGGCGTTTTGATTGGCCAAAATACAAAAAGAACATACTCGATTGTCTTCCTCTTCAGATTCGGCTCTAACACTGATTTTCCTCTTTACACAGCGAAATCAACACGAACCTTTGATTAATACGGAACTCAAAAAGAATTAATATTACTCCATAAATCCGTCGGATCCGCCAGTTTAGCACTCCATTGACTTCGCATCACAAATCGCAACCGACCTTTCAAATGTTATATCAATATAAACCTTTACAATACGCGATAAGGCAGACGCGCCAAGAGTTTAAAACATAATGCATATATTTTCAGGTCCGGCCATTCTCCACCGTAGATTTCAACCCCAGGATCCGGCTGCTGATATCAATTTCAGGTGGGCTATTTGTACGAGAGTTACCCAGCCGAAATAGGCGATTTTTCTCTCTCCTTTAGTGCTACGCGTCAACCATTGAATGGAATTGTGTGCTTTCCTATAACTATCATTTACCACTTTGCATCCACCCAAAATCCCGCTTATAGTTTTAAATCCACCCTTCCAATTCCTTTATCGCGACCTTTCTCCACTATCGATCTTATCCTCAATCTGACGGCTGATGTCTTTTTCCAATCATCAAACTAGCCTGACGCTTTTGTGACCGTTGATCTAGATCCGCTTGATCTGACGGTCCAAAACAATATTGGGTGGAATAGTTACGCGAGGTTTAACAACCTTTTCGAACCCGATGGGAGTTATAAACTCTCAACCTATAAAAGTTCAGGTCCGGCTTTTGAATTAACCAGCATGCATCTTCTGACCCAATATCTATCAATTTCACCCATCTGTAGATCTGATGATCCAGATCGATTCCCGACTTTCTCCTTTCACCAGTGCTTAGATTGAATCTTCGTCGTTCATTTCTTAGCTCTATCTTATGACTAAATCCTAGCCACTCATCGCAAACAAGTCTCGTCCATTGATCTACTAGATCCAACAGTTCCTATGTGTTTATTCTTCATCTCTTCACTACTCTCACACTTTGGTTTTTACGTTGTTCTTCAATGTCTCCTCTGTGTTTCGGGTTTCTTCAATGTTCAGGGAATTCCGATATGTCATTATCACTTCTTCCTCTTGCTTTATTTTTTTTTTAATATTTTCAAGTTCTTGAATGAAAAATGAATACTACAAGCAACAAAAATGCATGTTACAACATCTGGCTCCACTTGGGGATAGTGCTTTTGCCATAGAAGCACTAAGAAATGCATATTAGTGCCTTCTCTTCGGGCATGGAGTCATATATTGCTTCACATAAATTTAAATTATATGGCATTTGTACACTAATTTCACTCTGGTATTTACAATGAAATGACGCGTATTCTTCAGAACTGGAAGTAATGCTTTAAGTATTGCCCATTGACAGGCAGTTGTAAAGTTTCACCATCAATATTCTCAAGAATGAAGGTATTATTGGATCTTACTTCAACAATTCTAAAAGGGCCATACCAGAGAGGATCAAACTTCCCATGTTACCCTTATCTTCTCTTCTGGTATCCCATCTCAATACTAAATCTGCAACTTTAAAATCAATTTCCTTGGCTTTCTTGTCAAAAATGTTTTTCATCTCGTATTGATACATAATCAAGTTGTCTCTTACCTTGTCCCTGTTATCGCTTAGCTCCATCACTTTATTCATTCTTCTTATCAAATCATTTGGTTCTTATTTCGCCTCCTGAATCATTGCAATCACCGGCTTCACAAGTTGACTTGGAAACAAAGCCTGAGTTCCATATACTAATTCAAAAGGCAATTTCCTTGTAGATCTTCTTGTAGTTACTCTAGCATCCCACAGAGCAAACTTTAACTTCCCAGTCTTTTTGATTTTCTGCAATAGTTTTCTTAAGGATCTTCATCAAAGTTTTGTTAGTAGATTCATCTAATCCATTTCCCTACGGATGGTAAGCTTTTGAATGGGACAAAATAACATTATACTTGTGATAAAAAGAAATGAACTTACTTGAATTAAATACCTGAGCATTGCCTATTATAATTTTGATGGGGCATCCAAATCTGCTGAAAATATTCTCCTCCAGGAACTTCATTACTATCTGATCGGTTGCTTTCTTAGTGGGGATTGCCTCTACCCATTTGGTGAAGTAATCAGTTGCTGTGAGAACCCACTTGTGTTTTCCACTTGAAGGTGGATTAATCTCTCCTACAAAATCCAATCCCCATTGTCTGAATGGTTCCTCTATGAAGACTGGGATCAAAGGTAAAGGGGCTAATATCTTATTTTTAGCAAAAATCTGACACTTCTGACAGCTTCTAACAAACTTATAGGTATCACCAAATAAAGTAGGCCAATAAAATCTTGCCTAAAATATTTTATGTGTATCATTTTCCAACTATAATGTCCTCCACATAACCCTTCATGATAATCTTTGATTGTTCCTGTAAACTCATCCTCTGTTAAACATAGTAATAAAATTCCAATAGGATCCTTCTAGTATAAACTGCCTTCCATGATCATATACGGTTGCGCTTTATTCTTTAGTGCTCTATAATTTGTTCTATATAGAGATTGTGGGCAAGAAATAAAGCACAAATAATGAATTATATGCTTATACCATTCTGAACACAAAAACTTATACTTGGTCTTCATACCTGGGTCTTGCTTTTCACTGACTAGGCATAATATTATGTGAAGCTCCCGAATCAAGCATACAATTATGTAGGAGGAAATCATGGACCAATAAGGAAATATAAAAAGGAGGTATTGAAGAATCTACTTCCTCTACATGTGGACCAAATACCACTACTGGTTTATCTTCTTGCAAATTTACAGTTTCATTTATACTCTCATTGTCTTTTAAATTAATAAACTCAGCAATCTCCTTTTGATAAATAGGTGTTTTTGCCAATTCTATAAGGGGAACTTGAATTCTTACCTTTTCCAACTCCTTAGTAAGACTAAATAAGTGACCCTATTTTGTAGTCCTATCTTTCTCATCTTCACCTTTCTTCATGACTGGAATTACTTGAAGAATTGAAACAAGTTTCTCCAAAGGAATTTTTTCAACTTGATCTTGAGAAGACTCACCTTGAAGTATTTGTGTCTTGCCATTTGCTTTCTGTTGTTGCTTTTCTTTATTCACTTGTTTTGCAAGATTAGATTCTTGTGGAGTCGCCTTTGGTGAGGAAGTCAAAACTTGTTGCTCACTTTCTTTTTCTTGATTTCTTGATCTTTTCCTCGATCTCAAGTCATACTTCTTATGTAGTTTAGCCTGCATAAAATCAGAAAATTGTTTCCAATATACATTAATTTCATTTTCATCATGAATGGCATCTATTTCATCATATACATATTCTTCTCCTTCGATATCAAGTTCATCTTCATCTACTGCATATAACGTAGAAATTTGATCTTCATGTTGTTCTTCACTAGGATCTACTTCTATATATAATGGTGCTTGAATCTGATTTTGATCTTTTCTTTCCCTTTGCAGGATTTGCAAAGGTTGTCTTCTGTATTGGGGATTAAAGTTCTTATTATTCCGTGTTTGCTTCAGAAAAATCTTATTTTCTAACTCCAATTTATTTAACTTATCTGACAAAGTTTCAAACATATCCTCCAATGCTTAACTTTGAGAGGATTCTATCTTTGCCTTTCCCTTGTCTTGAATAGGTTGTGTCTCTGGTGCTTTTCCTATAGCCACCGGATTTGCTTCTATCTCTAATGCATCTGCTTGGATTTGATCAAGGGTTGGAGATCTTCTTTCCCTTAATGTGAATCCAAAATTTGATTCAAAATCCCTTGCAAAAGTTATTTTTGCACCAACAGGAGGAGGCTTAATCTCCACTGGAAGACTATTGTACAATTTGTTAAACCTTCTAACAAATTCGGCCACAGTTTCATCAGACTTCTTCTTTATGGTATAAAACTCTGTTAATGAATACCCATGGTCTCCTTTTTCTCCCCATTTCTGAATGAATAAACATCCCATCTCTTCCCAAGAAGGAATAGAATTATTGGGAAGTTCTTTAAACCATTTCCTTGCTTCTCCATCCAAGGACTGAACAAAAAGTCTTAGAACAACATCTACATGTTCAAAATTTTTGTTTTCTACAAAATTGCAAAATATTGACACATGATTCTCTGCAGTTTGTTCATCTTCCCCTGTAAAATGAGGGAGAATATTGAGGTATTCCTGTGGAATTTGATTTAACAGTTGTGGCAATTGAAGAGGTGCATACCTATTCATCAAGAATGCAGGTACTGCCATGTTTATTGAACTTTGATTACCAACAAATGCAGAACTTGACTTAAAGTAAATGGAGTGTGCAGAGGTGGTAATGTGGATATTGGTTCAGGTTGAATAATTATAGCAGGTAAATGAAAAGTAACGAACTCTAAAGATTTCTCTTGAAAGTTAGGTTCCTGAAATGAAGATGATGAAAAAGATGACTCTTTATTAGATTAATGTTTGGATAAGTTACTTACTGATGTAGACAATGTAGGGATGGGTGTAATTGGGATCTTAGACTTTCCAGCCCTCCTAGAAACTAGTCTTTGAGGATTTGAAAGAGCTTGAACCTTTTGTTGTGAAGTGTTTGATCTTGTATGGGGTCTCCTTGAAGCTAGATTTATTTCTTTGATTCAAAATAGCCAATTATTTCCTCCTCACTGAATAACCAAAGGAAAATAGTGAAAACCCAGGGAAAATTTTTCTTGTCTTCTGTCCCTGGCAACGGCGCCAATTAATGTTGTACCTTAAGAAACCAATTTCCTGGTTGTGGAGAAATTGTGCTTAAGACATTAATAAATATTATTTATTGTCACTTATTTGTCATTTAGATATATGTTGTATTCTCAAATGAAGGACCTCGAGACTTGGTTTTTTACTCTCAATACTTAGGTGACAAGGAAATATCATAATGCCATTTGATAACTGAATATGAATGATAAATGAAGAAAGCTTGAAGAATTTAAAAATAGTATGTTGCCTTACGCAGAAACTACTATCTGTAACTTAGAAGAATTATGAAGGTAAGAACTAAATCATGGACAATATGTTGTTAAACACAGAACCTACTATCTATGACTCTTGGGGAAGTTAAAGATAATATGCTGCCTTGCCCAAAAACTAATATCTATAACTTAGAAAGAAAGGTGAAAATTTCAAGTACAGGAGCACTCTTTTAAGGAACTTTAACTTTATCTACCTAAGCAAATAAATACCTGAAACTTCATTACCATACTTGAAGGAAGAAAACATAGGATGGCACATAACAGAGAAGTCACAAAACCATACCCAGAAAATGCATGGAAACTTTTGATTCTTCATTAATCAACAATTATATCATGAATACAAGGGCCTTGTCTCCAATTTCTCCCAAAATTCGAACCCCTACTTTGTAAATTTTCATCTTTTTATACATTGTGGAGAAATTGTTGATTTCTGAAACTGCCCAAATTACTTAACTGTTTCCCTAACTATATGAAGTAAAATACTATTACAAAATTTTACAGAGGGAAAAAGACACCTCAAAAAAAAAACATGAAATAACAGGTAAAATAATTGAATTTAGAAGAAGACGATAATTGGTGGCTTGCTCTGTTAACCCGCTACCAAGTTCCTCTATATATGCCTTAATGATGTTTAATTCATTTTAGCCATAATGAAATGTGTTTGACTTGTGTAAACCTGGGCTTACATATGTATCGAGCGTCTTGATTGGCCAAAATACAAAAATAA
The DNA here is from genome assembly GCA_000404065.3 of Pinus taeda. NCBI lineage: Eukaryota > Viridiplantae > Streptophyta > Pinopsida > Pinales > Pinaceae > Pinus > Pinus taeda. Next base: position 110,883 of record APFE030967884.1, on the reverse strand, counting down.
CATACCTGATTGTCTTCCTCTTCAAATCGGCTCTAACATTGATTTTCCTCTTTACACGATGAAATCAACGCGAACCTTTGATTAATACGGAACTCAAAAAGAATTAATCTTGCTCCATAAATCCGTCGAATATGCCAGTTCAGCACTCCATTGACTTTGCATCACAAATCGCAATCAACCTTTCAAATGTTATATCAATATAAACCTTTACAATACGTGATAAGGCGGATGCACCGAGAGTTTAAAACATAATGCATATATTTTCAGGTCCAGCCATTCTCCACCATAGATTTCAACCCCAGGATTCGACAGCTGATATCAATTTCGGGTGGGATCTTTGTACGAGAGTTACCTGCTCGAAATGGGCGGTTTTTCTCTCTCCTTTAGTGCTATGCATCAACCATTGAATGGAATCAAGCGCTTTCCTATAACTCCCATTTACCACTTTTCATCCGCCCGAAATCCTGCTTATAGTTTTAAATCCACCCTTCCAATTCCTTTATCGCGACCTTTCTCCACTGTTGATCTTATCCTCGATATGACGGCTGATGTCTTTTTCTGATCACCAAACTAGCCCGGCGCTTTTGTGCCTGTTGATTTAGATTCGCTTGATCTGACGATCCAAAACGATATAGGGTGGAATAGTTACACGAGGTTTAACTCCCTTTTCGAACCCGATGGGAGTTATAAACTCTCAACCTATAAAATTTCGGGTCCGGCTTTTAAATTAACTAGTGTGCATCTTCTGACCCGATATCCGTCGATTTCACCCATCTGTAGATCTGACGATCCAGATCGATTCCCAACTTTCTCCTTTCACCAGTGCTTAGATTGAATCTTTGTCGTTCATTTCTTAGCTCTATCTTACGACTAAATCCTACCCGCTCATCGCGAACAAATCTCGTCTGTTGATCTGCTAGATCCAACGGTTCCTGTGAGTTTATTCTTCATCTCTTCACTACTCTCATACTTGGGTTTTTACGATGTTCTTCAATGTCTCCTCTGTTTTTGGGTTTCTTCAATGTTCTGGGTCTTCTACTATATCATTATCACTTATTCCTCTTGTTTTAATTTTTTTTAAATATTTTCAAGTTCTTGAATGAAAAATGAATACTACAAGCAACAAAAATGCATGTTACAACAATTACCTTTGCCAATTTCCTTAGCTATAAACAACTAAATGAACACCCCCTAGGACGCCTTGTCTAGCATTCATCCTAGAACACATTTCCCATCACCATGGCCATATATATATTTTTACATGAATTTTTACCAGCATTTTTATAGTCTATGTCTATGTCTATGTCTATGTCTATGTCTATGTCTATGTCTATGTCAATGTTTATGTATATGTATGTATATGTATATATATGTATGTATGTATATGTATGTATATGCATGTATGTATGTATATGTATATATGTATGTATGTATGTATGTATGTATGTATGTATGTATGTATGTATGTACCTACATATATACAGACGTACATACATATGTGTGTGTGTGTGCGCGCACACATGTAAATGTGAAGGCCCAGGCCATGAATGGGTTGGAAGCTAATAGACTAATTCCAAGTGTCTTGCCATTACATCACCCTACACCCTTTTGAAATGTGCCCAAGGAAAATTTTAAGGATAGAAAATTATCTTGAAGTTTAAAAACATTGGCAAATCTCACTACTCCCTAATATGAAAATTAAAAAATATTTATTGATGTATTTGTAAAATTATTAAAATTTATAATGATTTTATATATACTCTCTATATAATGTTGGCAATTTTTAAGGTAAAATAATTTTATATTGTAAAATTTAGGCAAATCAGTTTTATAAAAAATGGAAATTGGCCCACTTGCAAATATTAGCCCCTAATATCACCCTTGAATATTTTCTTTTTTTTTGGAAAAATCATGGAAAATTAGCCCACCTGCAAATATTAGCCCCTAAAATTTTCCATGAATGTGCCTTTCCTTTTAACTACCAGGGACCCACCTCCGATCTGATGTGTCCTGGTGGGTCCATTCCTCCACATGATAAATGCCTTTGATTGGTCTACAACACACACTCTTGCATAATTTCCCCAATGAATTTGTTCCTACCATGAGACCTAGATGTTGAATAATCCCAACTCATCCTTAGGTAGTGCACAAGACCGCTTTTGGGAAACAGACTCTGAGACGGGAAATTTCCTGTTAGTTATCATGCCAAATCCCCATTTACATGATCCCACCTCAAGCCTTCTAACAACACGATGTGGCCTTCTTGCATTAGTGACTTGTTCTCCCATCGACCAATGAGCAAGCTCCAACTCACCTTGGATTCTTCCATATTATTATTCCCACCACATCATACAGGTCCATGTCTCAATTCCACATAGCCATTATTATAAGAATCCCATATATCATACATCCATGTGAATGTTGTCCTTCTTGAGCTTGGCACGATAAAACAAAGTCTAATTGCCAACTTTTTAAGCGCATAAAATAAACTTGACAAATATTTCACTCACACTTAAGCCCATTGGGCCAATTTCAAACTAATACTAGTTCAGAGATCTACAAGCCTCTCGGGTTACATTTAAATGTATAACAAGCTCATGAAAGAAAACGAGAAAACATACAGTGCCAAAAAATTCCTATAGGAAATCATTATTCCACAAGTAAAGAGGAAGTCCCATTCTAGAATTGATTCATGAGCATAAACCAAACCTTCGAGCATTAAATTATCATCATTACAGGCCTGCAGCCAGCATAGTATTTATGTAACTGTTGTATGCAATAACCATCACTCCTCACCATTATCGTGATATTATCCTTATACAAATAGTGTATATAGTATAATAATCACAAGCACAAACATTAGATTATACTTATCTTATAAAGTTTTGGCAATTGAGAGTGGGACTCTAACCCTTCACCCAACCATAGACAAGATACAACCATTGTTACATGTAATTGTCACCCCTGAGCTGGATTCCAAAGATTTATGTGGAGTGATTTTGAGGCTTGTACCCAACGAAATAGTTGAAATAGGATGCCACATACCACGTTGCCTTCATCCACTAGTTACACACTTTTCAATCACATTATTCAGGCATATTCACATCCATACCAACACCTGAAACTACAAATAAATTTAGCTCACTTTTAGGAGAAGAGAATCCACTATAAGGAAGGTTAATCACTCTCCTGGTGATTCATCGGTGAGTCAAGCACCAAATATTTAGCTCAAAGGAAACTCCTAGTGGTTCTTTCAGTCCTCAGAAGCACCAGAGTGAATTTGTCCAATCCAGCAGGTTCATCAAGCCACTAGCTTCTAGTGGTTTCTTTAGCCTTACAAGAAATCCACTCTCTCCTAAATAATTCACCCAGTAATCCTCACCTAGAGGGTTCCTCAGATAGTGCACTTTTTCCAAGATTTAATTTTTTGTTTAAGCTCACTTGATATCCCTCTTGGGTCTATGTTCTTACACAACAATTATAAATGTTGTGTTCTCTACTAATGCCTCCTTCTCATTCAGGATAGATAAAAAGGCATGTTTGAATCCTTCAATGAGTGTTCTTATCCCTCCAAAAACAAACTAATTGTCCCTCACTTCCCATGATTTGGATAGCGATCCACATCCTAACAATGCATCCCATGCCTATCTTTAATTTTTTCCTTTTCTTGCTTATGGTGGGAGTTGAAGGACACCTAGACTTGTCCCTATCTCTTCAATTAAATTTAATGCATGGTTATCATATTTTATTATTTTCAGCTAGCCAAGATTGATATTTAAAAACAACCATTTCCTCAAGCAACCTCCTTACTCAAGAAATGGAATTTGTGTCCCTCCCTCAACCATTAAAATAATTTCAATTATTTACAAGAGAGAAATATTAACCATGGGATGTCACAGTCCCCTCCCCCTTTAGGGAAACACCGTCCTCGATGTTCAATAACCATATAAAACAAACATGTTATTAGACCAATCTTTGTATGCACAGTGACTTACTAGCCACTCAGTAATCACTAATTTATAAGTTCAACCATCTTCCAATGGCCCTTTCAAGTATTTTAATGCTTTGGAGGTGCTCAATCCAACTAGGATTTCTCTCTTTGTTGCTTTCTTTACACACACTATAACAGCTTCCAAACCCAACAAGCATCCAGTGACCTTCTCTTCTCTTTGACCTCATACACACACTAAATCGATTTCCAAACCTGGAAAGCACCCAATTCCTTCACTTATCTTATCTTCTCCTTGATTTCAAATTTACTAAGTGGTTCATCAGCCCCAAGGTGAGTACTAGTAACAAATAAATATAAATAAACCCAATTGTTACCCAATGAATATGGGTGCTACCAAACTAGGTAGCCATATGTCAATAGGAATATAGGTGTATTCCACAACTTTTTAGACTTAGGCAACCCCCATTCTGGAAGTCTACCTATCTCCTATCTTAATCAACATAGGCCCAGAAAGTTCCATACCTATCTATCCCAACATAAGGGCCCAAATAGTGCCATACCAGCATGTCCCAAAACATTATACGTAACACACATAACACAACAATTACACACGGTACAACATAACACTTACATAATACACATGGCACAGGACTACATGTACACAATCATGTTGAAAACTCGGAGACCATTTCATCTCTTTCCATAGACATCAAGATGTTGGAAATAATACAGAGAGAGGGGGGGGTGGGGGTGAATCAGTATTTACAATTCAACTATTTTTCATTTCCCAATTAGATTTATATAAGCTACTTCAGTGAAGTGAACTTGCGTGTGCACACAACTGTGATTAAAGAAACCAGCGTATACCTAGAGAACTTATGATTTAGTTAATTCATCATGTTTTGATCTTTAATCATTGGATCAGTACTTTATTATAAAGTAACTAAGTGAAGTAATAACATAATAAACCATCACACATAAGAAACACACGTGAACACCAAGATTTAAGGTGGAAACCCAATGCGAGAGAAAAACCACCTATTGTTGTCATCTCTGTCTTCTTTTTAATATAAAGAAAATATGTTTACAATCTTGTACTGGTGCAGACTCATACCAGTACGCAAGCACCCACCTGTAGAAGGTTACAACCTTCTCTCATTCTCTAGCTTCTACTAGAAGGGAGCTACAACCCCCTAGCTCTTGTATTAGCCGATATGTTTACTAGTACGTATGCACCGACCTACAGAATGCTACGACCTTCTCTCTTCCTCCAAAGACCATGTTTCATAAATTTTCAAATTGGATGCTCCTAGTACACAACAACACAATATGAAGGCCTCGTTTCATCAAATTTTCACACTGGACCCATCAGAAACTTTGAAACTCAAACTGCATCAACCAACAATCAGTTAATCTGAACATACAGATCACTATCACCAGAACACTAGGTTGAACCCAGAAACCTGCATCATCATTCAAAACTAGCTACAACCTCAAAATCATACATCAGAATGCATATGCTACTTTAATGAACCTAACCTACGTGTATATGCTACTTCCTTTAACCAAACCTGTGTATACCTCCAAAACTATTGAAACATAAAAATTCTTAATCAAATCTATACCAACCAGTAATATTTTAAACATCTACTATCAAATTACAGAAATCTAGACAGTCAGCAGCAAAGATCACCCTTCTCACTTAATCAATCAATCAATCAGACTCAATCTCCTTATGCATTCAGTTCTACTTTCATATATAAGAAGACATCATTGACAGACAGCAGTAAACCAGTAGCATTGTTCAGACAGGTCAGCCATTTCCGAATAACAATCTTTTCTTTTGTATACGCTACTTGGAAGCTTCGAACCAACGTGTATACGCACATTTACCAAGGCAAACCAGCGTATCTATTTGCAAATACTAATTTACAACTTCGCCGCTATTTCATATTTCAGACATACCCAAATCATGTCATTTAAATAATAAAACATGTGTAAGCAATCATATCTAGCCCAACCAATATCAGATCATTCAATGATAAGTCATTTCAGGTCTCATGATCTTGATCCAACATTGAATTCAAGGTGCACATAATATATCATAAGCATAGCCCCTGCAACATAAAATGTACTTCAAATAGAAGTATTCCTGAGAAACCCTTTCACTTTCACACTTGGCCCTTTGATCTTCTCCTCCTTATATAGTTTTTAGCCTTTCTCAATACCTCGGACCAAAACAACACTTAGAACCTATGGTATTCTTGGATGGGATCAAATAGTCATTACTTTGCTCAATATTGTGGGCTAATACCATGGTATTGACCCTTGGTATTCTTTAATCTTGAATTTCCTTGATTTTCCAAACCATACGTGCTTTTCCTCTTGTGAAAGTGTATGCATTCGTATACGCTCTTTTTGTTTTGTGAACATGCGTGTATACACTGCTTTGGCAAGGTGAACCTGCGTATACAGCTTAAACTATCTGAAAACATCCTTTTCCTTCAACCTCTTGATTCTAATCAGTAGACCTTTGTTCCAACTCCCTTTTCTTTTCTACCAATGCCTTGTTACCTCTGAATTGACTTGTTACACTATGAATTTCCTTTTATCAAATCTATACTGACCTGTGAATGAGTTTCCATCAAGGACAACACTTGTATCATAATGCCAACAATCTCCCCCTTTGGACTTGATGGAAAACATTGATTAATGCAAGCTGTAGAAATTGTTAGATATATCAAGCAACACCAAAATACTCTCCCCCTTTGACATCAAGGGCAAAGGGAAGATCAATATATTCTCCCCCTTTGAGATACACTACATTGTCCATGATCCCCCTAAGTATATGCATAGTCTGTAGAGATATTTTTCAAAATAATAACATGACTTTATAACTCAGCTATGTGAGTATGACCTTCCTATCACCAATTATTCATACATACATCAATCACCCAACCAAGTGTAGATACACCAAATTTGACTCATCCACCCAACCAAGTGGGGATATACCAATTGTTTATACATGACTGAAATATAACAATTATTACATCATATTTCCCATGCATAGTGGGGATACAAATTTCATCATATGTCCAATAGGACTCAAAAATAGACTATGACAAAAGGAGACATATTACACCCTAGATCTTTACATGGCCTAAGAAACAATGAATATCTGAAACCATAGCTGAAATCAGCAACCATAATGCCAATAATGCAGAATGTTTGTGAAGGCTAATGCTCCCCCTGAACCTGTGCTACCTGTGCATTTTCAACAAATCCTTCATCAAGGCATCTTCATCAGTCAAATAACAATCAATAAACAAATCATATCAATAGACTATCATCATCAATATTAGACTGAGCACCCATGACAAAGTCTAACCCACTTTTTTCTATCAGAAAAACATATATGCTCCTGTAGCCATAGAAACTCACGTATATACGTGACTATCCTTCATGAAACACACATATAGGAACCTTCCTCTAAGAAGTGATTTAACAGCATGATGATACAAAAACTACTCCCATCTTTTATCTAAGATATTCAAATGTTTCTCTGGGAAGCGGTTTGGTAAATATATCAACAACATGTTCTTTGGAGGGAACATACTCCAATTTAACCTTTTGTTCAAGCACTTGTTCTCGTAGAAAATGGTACTTAATTGGTATGTGCTTAGTCTTTGAGTGCATAACTGGATTTTTGAAATGCTAATGGCACTTGTATTATCACATAGAATGGAGATGGGTGGAGTACATGTGATTTGAATATCTTGCAATGTTTGCATCATCCAAATTAGTTGTGTGTAGCAAGATGCATTAGCCACATATTCTTCTTCGGTTGTAGATAAGGTAATCAAACTTTGTTTTTTATGAACCAAGAAACTAATCGTGATCCCATATAGAATGCACCTCCACTGGTGTTTTTTTTATCATCAACATTTCCTACTCGATCTGCATCTGTATGTGCATGAAGAGTAAGATTTGTATCTTTAGGATACCATAGACCGAAGACTTGAGTTCCTTGAATACATTTGAATATTCTTTTTTACAACCTAAAGATGTGATTCCTTTGGATTTGCTTGGAACCTTCCAATGATTCCTACTGCATGCATGATATCAGGCCTGGTACCTGTTAGATGAAGCAAACTTCTAATCATAGATCTGTATGCCGGTTGATTCATTGTAGGTGATTCATTGTTAGAATTGAGACTGCATCATGTTACCATTGGAGTACATACTGGTTTAGAATCTTCCATTCTGTACTTCTTCAGAATTTGCTTGAGATATTTAGTTTGTGAAAGAAAAATACCATCTTTTGTTTATTGTACTTGTAGACCAAGAAAATAAGTAAGTTCACCAAGTAAGGACATTTCAAATTATTGTTGCATAACCAAAGAAAAGTTCTGACTCATAGATTCTTCATCGCTGCCAAAGATGATATCGTCAACATAAACAACAATAATTAGTAGTTTATCATTCTCAATATTGGTGTATAATTTTTTGTCTGTAGATCCTTTTGTGAACCCTTGTTGTTGTAGATATTTGTCAAGGCGATAATACCAAGCCCTTGGAGCTTGTTTCAGTCCATAAAGAGCATTTTTGAGCTTGCATACAAGCTTTTCATCATTTCCTAGAATGGATCTTTCTGGTTGTTTAATATAAACTTCTTCTTCTAACTCTCCATTAAGAAATGCAGATTTTACATCCATTTGATATACTTTGAATATCTGAAAACTTGAAAGAGCAAGAAGCATTCTTATGGATTCAATTCTGGCAATAGGTGCAAATGTTTCTTCAAGTCTATACCTTCTTGTTGAGCATACCCTTTACAGACAAGTCTTGCTTTATTTCTAATAACCTCTCCATTTTCATTCAATTTATTCTTGAATATCCATTTTGTTCCTATAACATTTTTATCAAGTGGTCTAGGAACTAGTTCCCAAGTATCATTTTTTTCAATTTGGTCAAGTTATTTATTCATTTCCATAACCCAACATTCATTTTTGCTAATTTCATTAAAATTCTATGGTTTCATGGAGGATAATAATGCTAGATAACTGGAAGTTCCTGCAAGAGTTCTTCTTGTCTGTACTCCAGACAGTTTTTCTCCTAGAATTTGAGATTCTGGATGATTCTTTTGAACATACCTAGATGGAGTCTTTTCCTTGTCAGTTGTATCTTCTTATGATGCTTCATTGGTTTCTTCCTCTATATCATTTTGATTTGATATGGGAAAGCATTCACCATCTTTCTCATTGTCATCATCCTTTGTTTGTTCCAGATTTCTGCATGCTTCATCAATTACTACATCAATGCATTCAACAATTTTCTGAAGTCTCTTGTTATAACATTTGTATCATTTACTTCTAGATGAATAACTAAGAAGAATTCCTTCGTCTGCTCTGAGTTCAAACTTACCAAGTTTTTCATCAGTCTTTTTGATGAAACATTTGCTTCCAAAAAATCTAAAGTGTTTTACAGTAGGAGGCTTACCATGCAAAAGTTCATATGGAGTTTGATCACTATTTACCCAAACATTAGCTTTGTTGAGAATAGTTACGGCAATAAATGCAACTTCACCCCAGAAGGTGGCAGGAGTTCCAGATTCATCAAGCATAGCTTGAGCCATTTGCTGAATTGTTATGTTCATTCTTTCCACTACGCCATTTTTTTTAGGAGTTCTGACAATAGAGAACTACCTTCTTATTCCATGTTGTTCACAAAAATAAAAAAAATTCATCTGATATGAATTCTTCCCCTCGATCAGATCTGAGACATTTGATTTTTTGGTCTAATTCATTTTCAACTAAAGCTTTAAAGGCTTTAAACTTTTCAAATGCTTCATATTTATGCTTTAGTAGACCTATCCAACACATTCTAGAAAAATCATCAATGAATAAAATAAAGTATTCTTCTCCCCAAGTGACTTTTTCCTTGTTGGTCCACACAAATCAGTATGGATGAGTTCAAGAGGCTTACTTGCTGATCCTTCTTTTTCACTGTAATGAACTCTGGTTTGCTTACCGACTTGACATGGTTTGCATATGGTATTTTCTGGGATGCTGATATCTAGAAGATCACGAACCGCCTTGAGCCTGCATGCTTTTATTATTTGAGAAAATCTTAGATGCCCCAATCTTTTGTGCCATAACCATTTTTCATCTGTTTTTCTTAGATAACATTGTTTTTGTCCTCCTTTCAGTATGTATAGATTGCTTGGAGTTCTTTTACTTTTGATTACGATCTTTCCTGTATCAAGCTCACAAACCACACATCCGTTTGATCAAAACACAACTTCATTTCCTTGATCATACATTTGACTGACACTCAACAAGTTATGTTTTAAACAATCAACATACATGACATTTCCAGCTTTAACCTTTTCTTTCAGATAAACAGAACCTTTATCTTTAATAACGGTTGGTGTGTCATTTCCAAAGGAGACATTCTTTTCATTTTCTAAAGCATTATATGAATGAAGTTTCTCTTTATCACCTATCATGTGTTTAGAGCATCCGCTGTCAATGTACCACTGATTTTATTCTCCTTCTGCAAACAGAGCTATGCCACATCTTTCTAATTGAAATTCCTTCTTTCTCCATACCCTATAATTTTATGATGTTTACTCCTTTTGAAGTGTTGGCTGAAATTTGCTCATACAGTCAGATTATTCACGACCAAATTTATTACAAAATGAACATTCAATTTCATCTTCAAGAGGAGAAAAGTTATTATAAGAAATTTTCTTGATTCCTATTATGCTCCTTTGATTTCATGCTTCTCTAGTCATGATAGTTTTTTAAGCAACACATTGAGCAGCCTTATGCCCAAATTTATGGCATGAAAAGCACTGTCCATTAAATAAGTTTATGTGATCATAGAATCTTTTGGTATTGTTTCCCATTTGGTTGATTCTTATATTGATGTTCATCCTTGGAGTAAATTGAGCATGATTTACCTTATGAGTGCTTTTAGTCTTTTGTTGACGATTGACATATTGTTCACTGGTTTTTTCAGCATCAAGATAGCTTCTGGTGGAGGCTGATGGATTTTGTGAATGGGATGACTCTTCAGTATATCCAAGACCTGCCTTTATAAGAGGATAATGTTGAACCTTGATGATTTCATTTAAAGTTTCTAATCCTTTAGCAAATCTAAGATTAAGATATTTTGTCTTCTCAAGTTCTTTTCTTAGACCCACATCTTCACATTCTAGTTTTTCATTGTGTTTTTATCTTTTAGTGAGTTGATGTGTTAACATGTCTATGATCATATTCTTTTCTTCTAAACAGATTTTGAGTTTAGTGATTTCTTCAAGAAAGTCTTCCTCTTCTAAGGCATCCAAAAAATATTCATTGTCATAAGCCATGAGTAGTTTATAATCTTGTTCAATTTCATCTTCATCACTATTAGACAATCCATCACTATCTTCATGGGTATAGTAACTTATTCTATTAACAACCTATTTTCTATTGCCTTTTGCAGATTCCTTTCCCTTTTCATGATTATTTTTATGAGGACATTTTGCAACATAATGGCTGACTCTACCACAAGCAAAGCATTTCAATGATAGCTTACCTATGAATCTTTCGGATCCCCGTTGAAGCTTCTTGAAAATTTTACCTGATCTTCTTCTTCTAAAATATATCCTGATTCATTGTGTTCTTCCTTTTCTTTTCCCTTTTCTAAAGCTTTGGAAGCGGCTTCTCTCATGTTTGATGGTCCTCATTTCCTCATTTCAAAGGCAATTAGAATTTCATGAAGTTGAACAACAGTAATAGATTGAAGATCCTACTTTTCTTCTATGGCATATACTTTTGACTCAAATTTAGAAGACAAATATCTCAAAATTTTCTCTACTAAAGTAGCCTCCTTTATCTCTTCACCCAGGTTCTTCATACAATTAACAATCTCATCTACACATAAAAAGTAACTAGCAATACTTTCATCACTATGCATCTTAAGAGTTTCATACTGAATTCTGAGAGTTTAGAGCTTAGCATGTTTCACCTGGGAGTCTCCTTCATAGCTCTGAATGATTTTTTCCCATATATCTTTGGTTGCCTTGAGCTGCATGACTTTGACGAATTCTAATTCTTACAGACTTCCCAATAAAGTATTGACTGCTTTGGCATTGGTTTCGTATAAGTTCTTACGTGTTGTATGTGTACGTATTGCTATTGGAAATTGGTATCCTCATTCCACAAGTTCCCAAACATTGGCTCCAAGCAACTCAAGTTAGGCTCCGGTTCTTATTTTCCAATATACCAAGTTGTTCCCATTGAATATTGGTGGTCTGATAGATCCCATTCCTTTGTGATTGTTCATCTTGAAAGATCTCCCTTTAAGCGATCAAGCTTCTGCTAAAGAACCTACTCTGATACAAATTGTTGGAAATAATACTATGAAGGGGGGGTGAATTAGTATTTACAATTCAACTATTTTTCATTTTCCAATCAGATTTATATACGCTACTTCAGTGAAGTGAACTTGCGTGTGCACGTAACTATGATTAAAAAACTAGCGTATACCCAAAGAACTTATGATTTAGTTAATTCATCATGTGTTGATCTTTAATTAGTGCATCAGTACTTTATTATACAGTAAATAAGTGTAGTAATAACATAATAAACCATCACACTTAAGAAACACACATGAACACCAAGATTTAAGGTGGAAACCCAATCTGGGAGAAAAACCACCTGTTGTTGTCGTCTTTGTCTTCTTTTTAATATAAAGAAAATATTTTTACAATATTGTACTGGTGCATACTCATACCAGTATGAAGGCACCCACCTGCAGAAGGCTACAACCTTCTCTCATTCTCCAGCTTCTACTGGAAGGGACCTACAACCCCCCAGCTCTTTTACTAGCCGATATGTTTACTAGTACATAGGCGACGTCCTGCAGAAGGCTATGGCCGTTTCTCTTCCTCCAGGGACCACGTTTCATAAATTTTCAGAATGGATGCTCCTGGTACACAACAACACAATATGAAGGCCTGTTTTCATCAAATTTTCACGCTAGACCCATCAGAAACTTTGAAACTCAAACTACATCAACCAACAATCGGTTAATTTGAATAGTTATATCAATGTCACCAAAACACTGTGTTGAACCCAGAAACCTACATCATCATTCAGAACCAATTGCAACCTCAAAAATCATACATTAGAATGCATACACTACTTTAATGAACCCAAAATGTGTGTATACGCTACTTCCTTTAACCAAACCTGTGTATACCTCCAAAACTACTGAAACATAAAACTTCTAAATCAAATTTGTACCAACCAGTAATATTCTGAACATCTACTATCAAATTACAGAGACCTAGACAGTCAGCAGCAAAGATCACCCTTCTCACTTAATCAATCAATCAATCAGACTCAATCTCCTTATGCATTCAGTTCTATTTTCAAATCTAAGAAGACATCATTGACAAACAACAGTAAACCAATATCATTATTCAAACATATCAGTGATTTCTGAATAATGGGATTTTCTATTGTATATGTTACTTGGAAGCTTCAAACCAGCGTATATATCTGCAAATACTAACTTACAACTTCACTGCTATTTTAGATTTCAGACATACACATATCATGACATTTAAAGAATAAAACATGTGTAAGCAATCATATCTAGCCCAACCAATATCAGATCATTCAATGATAAGTCATTTCAGGTCTCGTGGTCCTGATCCAATATTGAATTCAAGTTGCACATAATATATCGTAATCATAGCCCCTGCATCATAAAATGTACTTCAGATAGAAGTATTCCCGAGAAACCCTTTCACTTGCATACTTGGCCCTTTGATCTTCTCCTCCTTATATAGTTTTTGGCCTTTCTCAATACCTCGGACCAAAACAACACTTAGAACCTGTGGTATTCTTGGACAGGATCAAATAGTCATTACTCTACTCAATATTGTGGGCTAATACCATGATATAGACCCTTGGTATTCTTTAATCTTGAATTTCCTTGATTTTCCAACCCATACCCGCTTTTCCTCTTGTGAAAGTGTGTGCATACATATACGCTCTTTTTGTTCTGTGAACATGCGTGTATAAGCTGCTTTAGCAAGGTGAACATGTGTATACATATTAAACTATCTGAAAACATCCTTTTCCTTCAACTTCTTGATTCTGATCAGTAGACCTTTGTTCCAACTTCATGTTCTTCTGTACCAATGCCATGTTACCTCTTAATTGACCTATTACACTGTGAGTTGCCTTTTATCAAATCTGAACTAACCTGTGAGCGAGTTTCCATGAAGGACAACACTTGTATCATAATGCCAACACAGGAAACATTGCCTCTAGTGTCTTCCCACACTTCGCCGCGTGCATCCACAATCTATATCCATGGTTTGTGGTTTCATTAATTGTCTAATCTTGTCCCAATATGCCGCAGATCCCACTACTCCCGTCTTGTTGATATATCTTTCAACATTCCTTGTTGATAATATATACATGGTCATAATATAATAATTAATTGTTATGATGTTAAAAACATAGATTATCCAGGGCTACTTTTTCCCATTTGACTCCTCACACAATCATGAATTTTGCATGCCATCAACATTTATATAAGATGAATATAACCATCATTATTCTACAAGAATGACTCTTGAAAAAACCTGTCTATCACAATGGATTTTACATATGTATATAAATATTAGTCTAATCATGAACATGTCACATATTTACATATATGCATTAAGTTAAGGTCAGAGAACTTACTCGGTGCCATTATCATGGATACCATATCACTGACCATTATTTCCCATGAACTAACCAGCCACTTGGACTTCATAGCATTGTCCACTCAATCATGGACGCAACATATGTCTTGATATCCATCTAAGAAGGTCAAAGTTGAGATAAATCCCTTGATTTAAGCAAGATATGCATCAGCTAAAGGATATCCTTCACCAAAATTCCTCTTGTTTCCTTATTCGCCATGTTGTTTTTTTCAATTATGCTTTTTCACAAGCAATGTTCCATCCTCTCTTATTCTCATCCCTGTGCTTTATTTATGTGCAGGTCCTTTATTCCCTTGTATTCTTGATTAATCTCCCTTGGTTCTCTTACTAGAGGTCTGTGGCTTTACTACCACACCCAACAAGTTTCCTCAACCCCAAGCATGATATTCAAAGGGCCATTAAAAGGGAAGGCGAGATCAACTAGTAAAAAAAGGGAAAAAAAAAAATCAACTAAAATAGCATGGCCATGCATAAATGTAAAATCAAAATGAAGTCAATCCATTAAAACAATAAATTAAAGTCACAACCCAGAGGCATTATAATGGAACAATCCCTAAAATCAATTTTTATCCCCATGAGTCCGGCGTTCATGGTAATTCCAACCATCATGTAAGTGAAAATATGTACACATGAACATAAGTATATCCACATACCAAAATTAGTTCAAGACTTCTTTACAAGGCTCACAATGACCTTGAATTCTTAAATTCCCCAAAGTTCACAGTGGATTTCTTCAACACATATATGTATATATCAAGGGGCTTGAGGGAATGACCCCTCCTTCTCGGAATCTTGCATCATTGATTCATGTCTTGTGGATCATAAGGGCTATTTTCTTTCTTTTTCTTCTTGCGAGGTAGTCCTTTCTCAGATGCTCTTCTCCACAACACCAATAGGAAAATATCCACTTCTCCTTTTCAGCCTCATGAGTCATCTTCCGGCTAATGCCATTTTTCCTTTTGGAGGGTTTAGCTTGATATGTCATTTCTTGCAACTATTTTTTCAATTCAACATTCCACTCGCCCAGTTCTTGTTGTTTCCTAATGAGCTTTATAAGTCCTTCCCTACAAATATTTATCTCATCTTCCAAGTCCTTGAGCTGAACCTCCAAATTCCTAAAGGTTTTCTTCCTTTGGAGGGATGTCCCTCTTTCTCTTTCTTGATAGACTTGGTCCATATCCTATTGCACCATGCCATTAGATGTGTTACCTTTTGTTGCTACTGAGTCTTGATATGTGCTACCACATACACTCAATTGTTAGTGCATTAATAGATATAAACAAATATGTCATTTCCCTTGCCCTGTTGTACCAAGCACACTACCTTGGAACTACACACATTCCTTAATTTACATATTAGTCACATGTTTCACATCCACGACATAAATATCTCAACATAAATTTTCAAAAACCATAATTTCTACATGCACATGCATATTCACATATTACCTTACTTATAACCATGCTTTCAGAAGACTATATTTTCTTTGTCAAGTTCAACTATAATTGGAAAATAGCTAGTATGCCAAAATCGACATTATTAATTTCATTTGGCCTTTGTACTGAGACCAAAGCAGCAATCTAAATTTGGCCTTTATACCAAGGCTAGTAATCAAGGTATCCAAAATTATCAACATTGATTACTATCAACCAATTTACCATGACTTGTATTATCCCCTATTAACATCATCCCTCAAAATTTTAAGGAATGTCAACCTTCATTCACTTCATTTAGCCTCTTCACTGAGAGTATCACCACTAACCGAGAGGTCGAATTTTTCCACAAGCAACTAAATTACCATGTATATTCAGCCTCTTTATGCAAGGCCAGTGACAAAAATTCATCTCATAAAATTGATAATCATAAACAGCACTATCATCAACATATTCAACCATGTTCTCATTATCTAATCCACATTCTTCAATTTCCTCATCACTATACTAGAACAATTAATACCCCCATACAAACAAAATAAGTATTTATTGAGAGGATGTTGTAACACAAGGGAATCCTGATAATTAAAGGTAAACTCTAACATTGCATTATCTTCCTCTAACAAAGCTACAAATACTTCATCTACCAATTTTACATAATACCCTTGCTCTTGAACTCATCTAGCTCAAGTATTAAGCATGGATTCTCTTATTAAAATATGTAACTAGGTTTCGTCTTCATAAAATGTGATGTACTCTTGATTCTTGTATATTGTAAAAAGAAAAGAAAGTTATTATTATTCATATTATTTATAGCATGGGTTTCATGCTCAAGGTCAATTTATTTTAAGTCAAGCACCCATTGTGTGCTTCTAGGCTTTGTCATAGACTGAAGAAGTCAACAGAGTCATTTTCCATTTAAAAGACCCCATTGGGCATCTTGTAACAAGTCAAAAGAATTAATTTAAGGCTAAAAGTTTTGAATTACCCCTCCAAGACCAAGTCAGCCTGGCAATGAAGAAGTCATCCTAATTAGGGAAATTTGTCCTCCTGGAAGGGCTATATATAAGAGACCATTTGACCTCACTTGAAGCATCAATCACTCACTCGTCAAGGAAGCAAGAACACGAAGGAAAAAGTTAATTGAGGTCTATAAGGAAGAAGGAAGAAGAATTTTTTTACTTTTATACACACTCTCTCTCTCTCACATGTGCGAGGAAGGCTAGGGTTTCTGCATCTACAAGGTCGAAGTATTCAAGAAGGGTCAAAATTGGAAGAGATGAAGTCTATTTGGTCACCTATAAGAAATTGAAGGGGAAGCATCCCAAGTGAAGGAAGGAGGAAACCTAAAGAACCCTAATACATCGACACATACAAAGTTGTAGCTTGTTGCAGGGGGCTGAAAATTTTAGACCTGTAGTTAGGGCAGAAATTTGAAGCTGGGGGTTGAAGTTCTACAATTGGAAGAAATTTTAGTTGGTTTGACTTGGTAAGAAGAATCACATCCTCCAGAAGGTTTGACATGGTCTTGGAAAGTTATTGGTCTTGGTATAGAGTTCTTGGAATTCATCATTTGAAACATCTATACGAAGAGAATATATTTTTGTGGGTTTTCCTCTCTAGGAGAGGTTTTGGTCCTTGCTAGAAGCCTATATTTTATGTCATTGTGTACTTTTGATCTTCATGTTTTCGTAGTTGTTTGATGATAAGAACAATATAATAATAAGATAAGAAGAAGCTAATAATAAAGAAAAGAAAAATAATATCACAAGCACTTATCAAGCTTAAGAGAAATCACTTCAATTGTAGCCCTATTGGTTTCTCAACATGGTATTAGAGCCAAGGTTGACAAAGGGAATAATGAAGATCATTACATCCTTGAAAAAGTTCTCAATGAATTAGTTCTTCATGATGACAACACATCTCAATCTAAGCATCAAAGCATTTTGGGATTTCTTATTATCTATCAAGAACTATATGACCAAGACCTCCACTACAAAGAACAAAGGATTATTATCTTCACTTACAAGTACTTTTGAAGATGAAAACGTATTGGTAATTGATAGTGGAGCTTCTAGAGATATGATAGGCCAAAATTTACAATTAAAGATGCTATCAAAAGGAATATCTTCTCATTCAATTGAACTTGGAGACAAGAAAAACTATGCAGTATAAGGATTTGGGTCAACCATGTTGCAGTTGGAAGATGGAGGGAACATACATCTCAACAACATATTGTATGTCTCAAGTTTGAAGAAAGAATTATTTTCTATTTCTTTCCTATAAGATAAAGGAGATAGAATTGTTTTTGAAGATGGAAAAGTTATGGTATGGGTTAAGGGATCTAGTATTAATAATGCAAAATTCATTGAGATTTATGAGGGAAGGCTTTATCGATTACTTACACCTCTCTCTCAAGCCTTCGTTCATGTTGAAATAAATCCATGTGAACTTTGGAATAGAAGGTTTGGGCACCTTCATTACAAAATCTTACCATCATTAAACTCTATCGTAAATGGCATCTTTGAACTAAAGGAAGAGCATGAAGGAATTTGTAAGGAATGTGCACTAGGTAAAAATGTAAAGAAACCCTTTGGAAGTAGTGCTTCAAGATCTAAGGAAATCTTGGATCTCATTCACTTTGATGTTTGCGACCCTATGGCTACAAAATATCTTATAGGTCATCTGTACTATGTGACTTTCATTGATGACCACTCAAGAAAGGCTTGGATTTATTTACTTAAGTCCATGGATGAAGTATTTGAAAAAAATCAAGAATTCAAAGCAGAAGTGAAAAATATTACCTGAAGGAAGATAAAAGTGCTAATATCTAACAATCGAGGGGAATACACATCAAAATAACTCATAACTTTATGTAAGGAGGCTAGAATTAAGTGGGAGTTGATAGTTCCATATAATCCAGAACATAATGGAGTAGTAGATAGGAGGAATCATAAAATTTAAGAATGCATTAGAGCTATGTTACGTGATCAAGACTTACCTCAATTCTTGCAGGGTGAAGCCTCCAAAACAATTATCTATATTCAAAATCAAATTCCTCATAAGATACTTGACAACATGACTCTTGAAGAAGCAATTACCGGAAGAAAACCTAGTGTAGATCATCTTTGAATATTTGGATGCCCTGTCTACAATCACATTCTAAAAGATAAAAGGAAGAAATGGTATCCTACAAGCATTAAGGGCATATTTGTTGGCTATAGTACCTCATCAAAGGAATATAGGATCTACATCAAGGAAGGTCACTGAATTGAAGTAAGTAGAGATGTGATTTTTGATGAAAACATTGCCTACAAGAAGTCTAAAGATCTCCCTAATGATTATGATGATGAAGAAATACCTATATTTGAATAATTTCCAAGGGAAGAAGAAGATACTATACCTAATAATGAATAGGAAGGTACCAATGAACTTATGCAGTAATTCATGATCTCTGAAACTCGTAAGAGACCCACTTAGTTAACACCAACTCTTCAAGAAGCAAAAGGACATGTTGCAACTAAAGGAACATTCAGGGAAAGTAAAAATCCTAAAATATATTTAGGGTATGAAACCTATATAAAAAAAATTGATTCAAGCATAATTTTCCTATTTTAAAGAAGTTTTCAAACATCAAGGAAAGATGCCATGAAAGAGGAATATCATTCTATAACGAAAAATGGAGTTTGGGAAACCATTCCTAGGCCGAATGACAAATATGTTGTAACTTCCAAATGGATCTACAAGATTAAGAATGAAGCACATAGTAGCATTGAAAACTATAAAGCAAGGATTTTGGCTAGGGTTTTCTCTCAAAATAAGGCATCGATTGTGAAGATATATTTGCACCTACAACAGGGTACACAACTATAAGTTTGTTGGTCTCTTTAGCAGCAACTATGGGATGGAACATCCATTCAATGGATGTCAAGACAACCTTCATGAATGGTACCATTGATGAAGAAGTATATATTGAATAACCCTTGGGATTTGAAGTACATAATAGAGAAACTCATGTTTGTGGGCTTAAGAAGGCACTTTGTGGTCTTAAACAAGCCCCAAGGGTTTGGTATCATAGGATGGATACATATCTACAAAGAATGGGTTTTTAAAAGAATTATGAAAAGCCAAATACTTATATCAAAGTAGTGAAGGATGAAACAGTGATAATTCTTATATATGTGGATGACATTCTCAAAGCAGGTGTGGAAAGTCGTATTCAAGAATGCAAGAAACAATTGGCAGCAAAATTTGATATGAAGGATTTAGGACTTATGCACTATTACTTGGGGCTAAAAGTTTGGGAAAAACCTGGTGAAGAGTATATAGGTCAAGGAAATAATGTAATTAAGATGCTACAAAAAATTGGCATGGTGGATAGCAAACCGATGACAACTCCCATGGTCATAGATTTGAAGAGGTTAAGAATTTAAAAATCAAGCCTTATGGATCCTACAAGTTACAAACAATTGGTTGGATCTCTGATATATCTTGTGAACAAACGCCGAGATATTTTTTTTGCAGAGAATATTCTCAGTTAGTTTCATATGGAGCCTAGACATGACTATTGGGTAGTAGCCAAACATATATTGAGATATATGTGAGAGACAATAAATTATTGCTTGAAGTATGATAGAAAGAAAAATATCCAACTAATGGGATATATTGATTTTGATTGGGGAGGAAATGAGACAAATGGAAGAAGCACTACCAGAGGATGTTTTAGCTTGGGATCCTTATGATCTCATGGATGAGTAGAAAGCAAGAATCAGTTGCATTAAGTAGTGCTGAAGTTGAATACATTGCAACATGTGAAGTTGGTAGAGAATTTGTTTGGTTAAGGAAGTTGCTATCTTATTTATTCAATAGAAGTTGTTATTTGATTTATTCAATGGACCGTTAGACCCTACAATTATATATTGTGACAAAAAAAGTTGCATAAGATTGTCTAAAGACCCCATATTCCATGAAAATATTAAGAACATAAACAACAAGTATCATTACATACGAAAATTAGCATAATATGGTGTGGTGCAGCTACAATATTTCTCCACCAATGAACAAGTAGTTGATATTTTGACAAAATATCTTCCTAATGAGAAGCTTGTGTATTTGAGAAACAAGCTTGGACTGGTTGATATCTCATCCCTAGTTGAGAGGGAGAGATAGACACATCATTCTTGTCTTCACCTTATGATAAATTAATGGAGGATTGGGTAAGAATTTGAGATAGATATTGATACTCTTTGAGGATGAGGTAGGCATCCAATAGGAAAGAGTAGTGAAAAAGGGTATTCCATAAGGATGTGAAAATCCAAGATGTGAATGGTCCTAAAAGGACATACCTTGTGAACATTCGCATGGGGTATGTGCCTTGAGAGATAATGATGAGGGTGTCTATAAATCATTGTCTCCCCAACATTGTTCTCTAATCTTAAGGAGAGATAGAGTTGTTAGTCAAGGCCTTGCTATATGACAATGATGGTTGATATAATGAGATTCACTGATATAAGATAAAAAGATAGCTTCTGAGATGGCTTACCAATCCAACTCTTCTTATGAGATATCTTCAGTATGATAATATCCTTGTACCATTATAAATACCTCCCTAGTTAAGAGGGAGTGTTGAAATATGTAACTAGGTTCGGTCTTCATAAAATGTAATGTATTCTTGATTAATTATTATTATTATTATTATTATTTGTAGCATGGGTTTCATGATCAAGGTCAATTCATTTTAGGTCAAGCACCCATTGTGTGCTTCTAGTTTTTTTCATGGAGTCACAAAGTAAATAGAGTCATTTTCATATGTAAAATAACCCATTGGGCATCATGTAACAAGTAAAAAGAATTAATTTGAGTCTAAAAGTGTCAAATTACCCCTCCAAGATCAAATTGGCCTGACAGTTGAGAATTCAACCTAATTATGGAAATTCTTCCTCTTGGAATGGTTATATATAAGAGACAATTTGACCTCATTTGAAGCATCAATCACTCACTCATCAAGGAAGCAAGAACAAGAAGGAAAAATGCAAGTGAAGTTCTAGAAGGAAGAAGGAAGACGAAATTTCTAATTTTTACACTTCTCTCACACACACATGGGAAGAAGACTAGGGTTTTTGCAGCTACAAGGTCTAAGTCTTCAAGAAAGGTTGAAATTGGAAGAAATAAAGTCTATTTTCTCTCGTACAAGCCTTTGAAGAGGAAACAAACAAAGAAAAGGAAGGAGGAATCCTAAAGAACCCACACATGCGAAGTTGCAGCTTGTTACAGGGGGGCCAAAATTTTCAAACCTACAGTGAGGGCCAAAATCTAAAGCTAGTGGTCAAAGTTCTGCACTTGGAAGAGGTTTGAATTGGTTTGAGTTGATAAGAAGAAGCACATCCTCTAGAAGGTTTGACTTTTTCTTGGAAGGGTCTTGGTCTTGGTCTAGAGGTCTCAGAATTCCTCATTTGAAGAATCTATAAGAAGAGGAGATTTTTGTGGGTTTTCCTCTCTAGGACAGGTTTTGGCCCTAGCTAGTAGCCTATATCTTGTGTCCTTGTGTACTATTGATCTTCATGTTTTGGTAGTTTTTTGATGATATGAACAACATAATAATAAGATAATAAGAAGCTAATAATAAAGAAAAGTAAAAGAATATCACAAGCAGTTATCAATCCTAAGAGAAATCACTTCAATTGTAGCCCTATTGATTTCTCAATAGCTCTATCTCATAGTGATATAACAACCTTTACAGGATTCAACTAGCCAATTTCGTATGTCACATCCCATTCCTCAAACAAGGGAGGCATTTATCACGAGGACAGGCATTCATAAGGAACACCTAATGACCGCAATCATCATAAAGAATAGTCAACCTCCACTGAGGTTCTTTTCCATATAAAAATTAGGTAGTGGGACTCCCCCGTCCTAATAAATATGGTCATATGCATATACTTACATTCAATTAGAAACAATGCATGCTATCCAGGCTACAATAGCACTGGTATTTCGCCCCACATCCCTCATATTATAGGGACATTCACATACACAACCATTTCAAGCTACAAGATCGCATCATTCAACTAGTATTGATGGTGTACTACAAATGACCATACTTACTAACATGCAGGAAGTTCCACAAAATTAAAGAAATGACATATCTCCAAGGTCACAAACTCCAGTTGTATAGACCTTCAAGGTGAAATCTACCTAGCTCATGCATTGCCAAGGAATTTATCAAAATAACATATCAAACATCATTGCAGTTAATTTGCAATACAAATCAAATGTTATGAGTAAGATATCATCATGCTCACATGTAGTTATTACTCTCATATTTAAGCTCCTTCCTAGATCCATGGATCCATGCATTAGTACCATGCTACATAATTAGATCATGAGGTAAGCATTTTAACCATGCATACAATCAGTTAGTCACATACCAACTTTTAACATCTAAACTTATTTTATCTATTTAAAAAAAATCAATATGAACACCTTGGCAGGAACCTTGTCATCACTTGTCCATGATAGAGCCCATCTAGTCCAATTGTTGAACTTTGATGATTTGATACCACTCTATAACACACCCCTCCTAATTCCCACCAAAACACAATCGAGAATAACTCTGCCAGTGTACTTCAACCCCAACTCCATAAAATAGTTCAATGCATGATCTTTATGATGGACATTTATAAACATATTTCATTTGACTCTATTTATGGATATTAAACAAGCCGCCATGACACATCTCTCCTGCAACGCATTCCATACTACCTATGCTTCCTTATGGTGTGTGTGTGTGTGTGTGTGTGTGTGTGTGTGTGTGTGTGTGTGTGTCTGTGTGTTTGTGTGTGTGTGTGTGTATGTGTGTGTCTGTGTGTCTGTGTGGTTGTGTGTCTTTGTGTCTCTATGCATGTGTGTGTGTGTCCCTCTATAAATTTATGTGCTCGTTCTCCCTCCTACACACAACCATTATATAAGAATTCCTTGTATCCTACATTTGTGTGAATGTTGTCCTTCCCGAGCTTCGTATGATAAAACAAAACCTGATAGCGAACTTTTTAAGTGTGTAAAAGAAACTTGATAGAGATTTTTCCATTCACTTAAAGTTAAGCCCATTGGGCCAATTTCAAACTACTAATAGTTTAGATATCTACAGGCCTCTTGGGCTACATTTAAGCATATAAAAGCTCATGAAAGTAGACAAGAAAACATACAATGCCCAAAAATTCCTACATGAAATCATCATTCCACAAGTAAATAGGAAGTATAGTTCCAAACTTGATTCACAAGCATATACCGCACCTTTGAGCATTAAATTATCATCATTGCAGTCCTACATCCAACATGATATTTATGTAACTCATGTATGTAAGAATCAGCACTCCTCAACATTAGCATGACATTATCCTGATGCAAATAACCATAATAGTATATTAATAACAAGTAAAAACATAAGATTATAGTTATCTTATAAAGTTCTAGAAATTAAGAATGGGACTCCAACCTCCACCCAACCATAGACAAGCTACAACCATTGTTACTTGTATTTTTCACCCCCTAGCTAGATTCCAAAGCTTGAGGTGGAGTTCTTCTTAGGCTTGTACCCGAAAAAATAGCTAAAATGGGATGCCACTAGGCCACATTGCCTCCATCCACTCACTATGCACTTGTCAATCATTTTTTTAGGTATATTCACATCCATACAAACACCTCACACTATAGATAACTTTAGCTCACTTTTAGGAGAAGAGAGTCCACTATAAAGAATGTTCTCTAGTGGTTAAATTGTTGATGGGCAAAGAAAGCAATCTCCTGATGGTTAATTAATAAGTCATGCATAAGAGTTTTAGCTCCAAGGAAATTCTTGGTGCTTCTTTCAGTCCTCACAAGAAACAGAGTGAATCCTTCCAATCTAGCAGGTTCATCAAGCCATGATCTTCCAGTGGTTTCTTCAGCCTTACAGGAATGTCGTGCTTTCCTAAATAATTCACCCAACAATCCTCACTCAAAGAGTTCCTTAGCTAATTCACGTTTTGCAAGATTTGATTCAATTTTCAATCTCACTTGATCTCCCTCTTGGCCCTTTGTTCTTACGAAACAATTCTAAATTTTTTGTTCTTTTCCAATTCCTCCTACCCATGCTTGAGAGAGAAAAAAGTGTGTATGAATCCCTAAATGAATGTGCTCATCCATCCCAAAACAAAATAACTTCCCCCCATACAATCACCTCTGTTAAATTACCTCATATCTCTTATGTGTTGTATGTGACATCAATCCTCTACAATGTATAGATATATATGATATTTTCATTTAGCCGTGTACAACCATATGGATAGTCTCCTCCTAACCTCAGTAAATGTTCAATCTTGCTTCATCTCAGTCATATCAGCATATATTATATGTATGGCATCTCTGTATAGTGCATCGCATGACAAATCACTATGGTATGTATTTCATCTCAGTACAGTTATATGTGTATCAAAGTAGGTGTATGGCCTTGATTCTCTGTAGTTGACCTTTAGCTTTAGTAGTAAAGTCAATGATGTCACAACTGTATATCTCTACATTTCATGGTGGCCCCATAAGACTGTTGGAAATAATACTGAGAGGGGGGGTGAATCAGTATTATCTACTTCTTTTAATAAATCTTCCTTATTTGTTCTTTGAATTAGTTTTGCATGTCAGTAC
>APFE030967884.1:0-83706 GCA_000404065.3 Pinus taeda | reverse complement strand
GCGGGTTATGTACGCACTTTATATAAAGACATGCCTGCGTGTACGCACCTTTTGAACGGTGTGCCTGCGTACTCCTTATTTTCTTCAATATTTGAGAGTTGTTCATCAATGTTTGTTATTGACCTGTTGTACAGTGATTCATCACCTGTATGGGTTGCCATCAAGGACAACACTTTAGCCATAATGCCAACAAATACATCACAGTTATATGACATCTCAGATATATGCGAAGCTCCTCAGTGATATGTATGGAATTTTCTCAATTATATGTAGGTCATCACAAACTCTTAGAACAATAAGGGAATTCTCATGTTGTAATCACAATGATAATATGGCAAGTCATCAATGATAATTTAACTGCAATATCGATGAATCTTGTTCACAAATGAAGTTGTGAATAAGAAACTTATTGGCCCTGGGCTACTTGTTAATATTTTTACTTTATATCTCAACAAAACAATTTATAATATCTAATAGAAGAAGAAGAAGAATTATAGGTTTTCCCCCTTATGGGGTTTTTCCCTGGTCTCTGACCAATATTGGTCTCTCTATGTGTGTTCTTTTCTTCTGATGTTCCTTTTATTTCCATGAACTATTGATGATGATTGTTCTCTCTACATAATTCCATATGCTTCAAATGATTTTATGGGATGAATGGATATGAAAATAATGAAAAGTGTATAAATGTAATTATCAAAGTAAAGAACAATTCACCCTTAAGAAAAATTAACAAAGCATGAGATCTTCAATCTTTTTCCTGTGTTTTGGATGTGCAAGACTACTGCTTGGTTGCAGATAATCACATAACTAACTTGCCTTTAAATAAGCATTGAGAACAATGCCTTTGTGATGGGATGAGTGGCCCTTTTTATAGATCTTCAATGGTGTTATTTGAGGGAGATGACTTGTAGAAGGAGGGAAGTCGACCTATCTTTCTGGAGGGAAAAATAAATTTTGAAATTTAAATTTAAATTTTATTTTCGTTCCAAAAACCTTTAGGACCAATTTAATTTATAAAAAATTGATAATGGGCCTTTGATGAATATCCATCCAATTAAAAATTTCAAAAATAAATAACTTATTAATACTTCTCAAGGAAATCCTTCTAGGTCAATGATGAGTTGTCACATCATCTTATTTTGGGAGCTTTGACCATAAGAAGGGAGTTTTAACCTTTGATAAATCATAACTCCCTATCCGAGATGAACCATGAGGCATGACATATACCCTTGTGAGAAGCATCGAATGAAGGTGACCTTGACCCAAAAAATCATGACTTTCCAAGTCATATTTGTCAAGACAAACGAGGCTTCTTGTGGCACTACTTGGGTTGACATCAATGGAAACCACATTTCAATAATCACCCATTTTTCACTGATGGAAACGCACGTACTCCCCCTGCAATCACTACTCCCCCTGGCTCCATGCCTTTTATCTTCTTCCCTTGATTTCTCTCCCCATTTGATATTAATGGAAAAAAGTAACTCCCCCTAACAAGATAGCATATTATTTCATCCTGCCAAATGCTTGTCTCCCCCTGTCTTCTTGGCTAGATCAAATGCATATCAACGTGAACCTAATAAAATCCCCAAGTTTCTTCTAAATATACTCAAAGGTTTCTTGAGGTATAGGTTTAGTGAAGATATTGGTAATTTGCTCCTTTGTCCCAATGTACTCAACTACGATATTCTTATTTGCAACCTTTTCTCATTGAAAGTGATATTTAAAGGAATGTGTTTTGTTTTTGAATGTGTGACAGGATTTTTGAAGAGACCTATGGCATTGGTGTTGTCATAGAACATTGGAATGGGCTCATTAAATTTTTCTTCAAGTTCCTACAAAGTTTGCTTCATCCAAAGGTCCTGAGTACAACATGCAACTGTTGTGATATATTCTACTTCTATTATGGATAAATAGATTGAATATTACTTCTTTCTTAACCACGATACGAGACAATTATCCAAGTAGAAGGATCACTTGATCTCCCTTTCAGCTCTGTGTTATTACATAACAATTCTAAATGTTGTGTTTTTTGTTAATGCCTCTCGATCATGCTTGAGAGAGGAAAAAGCATGTATGAATCCCTGAATGAATGTGCTCATACATACCAAAACAAACTAACTACCCCTCACTTCCAACGATTTGCACAATAGTCCATGTACTAACAGCACAACCCATGCCTATCTTTAATTTTGTCCTTTTCTTGCTTATGGTGGGAGCTAAAGGGAACTTGGACTTGTCCCTATAACTTTAGTTAAATTTAATGCATAGTCAACACATTTAATTATTTTCATCCAACTAGGACTAATATTTAAAAACAACCATTTCCTCAAGTAATGGAATCTATGTCTCTCTCTCAAGCATTAAAATAATTTCAATTATTTACAAGAGGGAAATATTAACCAAAGATTTCACATATTTATGTACCAAATATCTCTAACGTGCTAACATGAATAGTGCCACTATTGTACCTGAAGATTCCTGAATATACTACTTTGTCAAAGTAAACCCTCTTTCAAGGAAAACTTCATTTTTAACTTGACCTGGATTTGTAGACTATCAAGATGCATTTCTTCTACCATTGATGTTGATGCATCTGCCCTTGTTTTCATAGTTGTAGATTATTTATTTCCATGATGTATGAATATAATTTATATCTTTTAACTATTGTGACTAGATGTTAGATCTTGAAGGATTTTTTGAGTTAGTCCACAAATGAGTGGTAATTTGGTGGAACCTTTTGACAAAAATAATCAATAACTTTAGAGATAATTCATATAAATTTAAGAGTTGGAATTGTACTTTAGAATTCCCTTACTATAGTCAAGATATAATGCAGTGGTAGTCTACAAGATGCTTGAGATCTAGGTTCCTTTTTTCTTTTATGGAAGCTACATCACTTCAGAGTTCACTCCAAAATCCTTTACGAACTAAGACAAAAGAATATGAACCAGTTCCTCTTGATATTCTTGAACACCTACAAGAATATCAAGAGATATTTGATATGCATGCTTTTAATAGGCTCGATTCATGCCTGCTTGTAGAGGCTAAACATGAGATAAAAGAAGTTCGAATAGGTGTACTGGAAGCTTAAATATCGTATCCAAATAATTATGAAACCTTAACGTAAGTCCTTCAATGTTCGACCATGGATTAGCCTCTAAAAATAGGCTCCAAAATACTTGGCTTCGGACCTTGTTGTGCCCTAATAGGGGTTGGAATTTCAGTCAAAAGGGATCGCACCAATCTCACAAATATTCCTTGTATATGCCCTTAACAGTGATGAATAAAATTCAAAAGAATGTCATTTTATGTATGCCTTATATCAAACCAATTAAAGAGATGTGAATAGCTCAAAATAGACTTAAATGGACATTAATTTTCCTCTTATTGAGACAGTAATGAGTTCGAGTAATCTACCTTCAAAGACGGAAAAAAATATCTATATGTAACCCTCAAACTGACTTTAGAAGTATCTCAAATATGCCTTAGAGGAGGTCAAATAAGTTCATAATTCACTGAGAGATCCTAGCAAATAACCATAGTTAGAAAGATAAAAAGCTAAGCCTGAGATCTTCAAGCTTTTTCTTGTACTTGGGATGTGAAATACTACTCCCTAGTCATAGATAATTACATAACTTATTTCCCTTTAGATAAGCATTGAGAACCATGCCTTTGTGACAAGACGAGTGCCCCTTTTCATAGATCTTCAATGGCGTCGTTTAAGGGAGACGACTTGTAGAAAGGAGGGAAGACGACCTATCTTTTTGGAGGGAAAAATAAATTTTGAAATTTCATTTTAAATTTCATTTTCAAGCCAAAAACCTTTAGGACCAATTGAATTTATAAAAAATTGATAATGTGCCTTTGATGAATATCCCTCCAATTAAAATTTTCAACAATATTTAATTTGTTAAGACTTCTCATGAAAATCCTTCTAGGCTAATGATGAGCTGCCACATCATCTTATTTTGGGAGCTTGACCATAAGAAGTGCGCTTTAACCTTTGATCAAGCATAACTCCCTATCCGAGATGAACCATGAGGCATGCCATAGACCCTTGTAATTGGCACGATTAGGAGCATCGAATGAAGGTGACCTTGACCCCAAAAATCATGATTTTCCAAGTCATATTTGTCAACAAAAGTGAGGCTTCTTGTGGCACTACTTGGGTTAACATCAATTACAACCGCATTTCAAAAATCACCCCTTTGGCATTGATGTCAACACACGTACTCCCCCTACAATCACTACTCCCCCTGACTCCATGCCTCTGATCTTCTTCCCTTGATTTCTCTCCCCCTTTTACATTAATGGCAAAAAATAACTCCCCCTGACAAAATAACATCTTGTTTCGTCCTTCCACATGCTTGTCTCCCCCTATCTTCTTATCTAGATGGAATGCATATCAACATGAACCTGATAAAATCCCAATTTCTGCTGAAGATACTCAAAGGTTTCTTGAGGCAGAGGTTTAGTGAAGATATTGCCAATTTTCTCCTTTGTCCCAATGTACTCAACCACAATATTCTTATTTGCAACCTTTTCCTGTCGAAAGTGATGTATAATAGGAATGTGTTTTGTTTTTTAATGCATGACATGATTCTTAGAGAGACTCATAGTGTTTTGTTGTCACATAACATTGGAATGGGCTCATTAAATTTCGCTTGAAGATCCTACAAATTTTGGTTCATCTAGAGGACTTGAGTACAACATGCAATTGCTGCGATATATTTTGCTTCTACTATAGATAAAGAGATTGAAGACTACTTCTTGCTCAACCACAATACGAGACAATTACCCAAGTAGAAGGTTCCTCCACTGGTTCTTTTATGATCATCAAAACTTCTTGCCCAATCTACATATGTAAAGGTTGTGATAGTTAGAGCATTTCCTTTCAAATACCACAAACCAAAATCTATTATTCCTTTGAGATATTGAAGGATCCTTTTCACTGCAAAAACATGGCATTATTTTGGTGTTGCTTGGAAACGTTCTACCTATCCAAATGTCTGCATTACATTTGATGTCGAAGTTGTTACATACAGTAGTTTTCCAATCATCGATCTATACATTTTTTGGTCTGCATCCTTGGATATATTTTCCTTGCTTAACTTTAAACTGGTCACCATCAGAGTGCTAACAAGTTTACTATCTTCCACCTAAAACTTCTTCAACATTTCCTTAATGTACTTGGTTTGACAAATGAATATGTCGTCATCTTTCTAAGATATTTAGAGTCCTAAGAAGAAAGTTGATTCACGAAGTATTGACATCTCTAACTCACTCTACATATATTTTGCAAACTTCTTACTCATCCTATCATCATTGCTTCCAAAGATGATATCATTAACATACACTTCTGGGATAATCAAGTTGTTTGTTCAACATTTTTATACAGGATGTTATCGCCATTTCCTCTTTTTAAAACCTTGTTTCTACAAATACCTTTCCATACTAGCATACCAAGTTCTAGGAGCTTGATTGAGACCATATAAATCCTCCTTTAACCTACAACCATAATCATTCTTGTTATAAAGAAAAAAACCCTTGATATTGTTCTATGTAGACTTCTTCCCCCAATTCTTCATTCAAGAAGGTTGACATGACGTCCTTCTGATACACCTTAATCCTTCTCAAACAAGCATAGGCCAAGAACATCCTAATGGTTTCCATTGTGACTACCGGTGGAAATGTCTCTTCAAAGTCTATTCCTTCAACCCACACATATCCTTTACAAAACAATCTTGCTTTGTTCATGGTTACTTGTCCATCTTCATTCAGCTTCTTCCTGAAGACCCATTTTGTGCCAATGACATTTTTTTCCTGCGGCCTTAGAACCAATTCCCATGTGTCATTACTTTTAATTTGATCCATTTCTTATTCCATGACCTTGATGTAGTGTTCACCATGGCTATATTATTCAAAATTTCTAGGCTCAAGCATGGATAATAATGTGAGGTGACTTTGTTCTGACCTTCTTCTTCTAGTTCCTATTCCTGCATTTACAACGCCAATAATCCGATTCGACGGATGATTCCTCTAGTACCAGAATTTGGGACCTTTATATGGTTTTTTCTATTTTTTTCTTGATTGGTAGTTGACTCCTCTTACTTTCCTACTTCTTCTTCCTTAATATTGTATTCTTGCTCTGGTTCTTGTGTTTCTTCATTCCTTGAAGATGATGATCCTTGCTTCGCCTTTGTTTCATCAAATATTACATTTATGCTCTCTGCAATTTTGTTGAGTCTTATATTATAACATCTATATGAGTTTCTGTTTTATGAGTAGCCAACAAATATGCCTTCTTCTACTCGAGATCCAAATTTCCATATCTTCTTCTCCTCCCTCTTAATGTAGCATTTGTTTTTGAAAAATATAAAGTACTTAACATTTTTTTATTTTCATTTCCATTCATATGGGGTCTTGTCACTATTGCTTCTAAGAATTCCCCTATTTAGAATGTGTATTTTTTTCTCCACTGCCTAGACCCAAAATACATCACATAATTTGGAATCATTTAGGATGGTCCTAGCCATTTCTTCAATTGTCTATTATTATTTTTAATGACTCCATATTGTTGTGGTGTCCTGGATACTGAGAACTGTCTCTTTATTCCTTGTTCCTAACATGGAATTCCTTAGATGTGAACTCCCCTCCATTATCAGATCTCAAACATTTGATTTTCATATTAGTTTCATTCTCAACCATCTCCTTGTAGTTTTTGAAGCATTCAAAGGCTTCATATTTCTTCTTTAGAAAGTTCACTGTTGTCATCCTGGTATAATCATCAACCATTAGCATGAAGTAGTTTTCACCATCTAATCCTTTCGTTCTCATCAGTCCACATAAGTTGGTGTTTACCAACTCTAATGGTTTTGAATTGGAATATTCCTTGGTCTTGAACTCAACTCTTGTTTGTTTCCATGCTTATAGTGCTTACATGAAGTGCTAGCTGGCTTTGAAATCTCTGGCATTTCTCTCACAACTACCTTTTTGTTGATTTTGACTAGGTTATCAAAGTTCATGTGTCCCATCCTTCTATGTTAGAGCCAAATTCCATCGTCTTTAGCCAAGAAACAACCTTCCTTTCCAATCGCATCTAAGTTGTATATATCATTTGGTGTTTTTATTGTTGTTGCCACCAACCAACCTGATTTCTCCCTTCTTATTTTAGATTTCTTGAGTCAAAAAACAACATGTGCCCTTTATCACATATTTGATGTGCAATTGACTCACACTTAGTAGATAGTGGTTCAATTTTCAATGAGTAACACATCTTTTGTTGTATATTTCTTGATTTCAAGCTTAATTTTACCCTTTCCTATTACCTTTGTAGAGCCATCATTTCTGAATGAGATTGTTCCATCACTATCTTTCTGCAAAGATACAATTTGTTTCTTATCTCCTGTCATATGTGTTGAGCAGCCACTATCAACGTAACATACATTTTTATTGTTTTTAGCCTTTAAGGCAATAACACAACTTTCATTTTAATTTTTCCAAACCTTTGGAGGAGCCTTGACAACATGTTGTGATTCCCTTGGAGGAGTGATTAATCTATAGTCTTTAGCCAAATGTCCAAAAATTTTGCATTTGTAGCATTCTACTTAATCTCAAGTATCAAAAAATATTATAATTTTGCTCGTAATCTTCCTTGGATTTTCTAGTATAATCATTCTTGGAGTAACTACCAAAGTTTCTTATGTTTGTAGCATAGGTTTGTTTTTTACAGCTTTATGTCCAAAATTATTGCAAGAATAAAAACACCAAGTAAGATGGTTTGATATCTAAGAAGAGGATGTCTTCTTTGTGATTTTGTATTCCAAAAGCCTTCTTCTTGATATTTCTTCATTTTCAGTTGTTGATTCTGTCTCTTGAACCTTCTACTTTTTTGGTAAGCTTTCCTCCTCCTTTATGGAACCCTTAATAGCTTTTTTATGAGTTTTATCTTCATCTTCCTTTTTTGTCGTTGAGGAAATTGAGCCTTTCACGGATTTTTTCTTATAGCCTAATCTTGTCTTGTCACTACATGGCCTTTGACTGCTGATGATTTCATCCAATAATTTGTAATCATTTGCAAAGTTTTGTTGGACATTCTTTTTTTGCGCTTCCTTTCACAAAGAGACTAAGGCTCTGCTTCCAACTCTTCCCTTGTCGTGTTGCTCTCTTATATTTATCTTTTGAGTGCTTCCTCAAATTTTTTAGCCTCTTCCAACTGTACCTTAATATTGATGATAATATTCTCTGAGTATCCAATCATATTATTGAGGCTTTTTGCATTCTCCCTCAATTCTCTTAGCTTGGCTTCTAGTGATTTGACATTTATTCTTTCAACCTTGAGATCTTTGAAAGCATTGACAAACTCTTTTCAAGATCAACCTCACCTTCTTCTTCTTCATATTCTTATTTCTCTTCGGAAGTTTCCTTCTTGTTGTCCCTTGCCATGAATAATACTTGTCCCATGTCATTTTCACTATCGATATCACTCTCTTCTTTAGATGAGGGGTTATCTTCTTTTGAATAGAAGTTTTTCCCAAAGCATTTATTTTTGCCTTGCTTCTTGTATTTTCTTTGATTTTTCTTAGATTTCCTTTGAGCTTCTTCTTCATCATCATTGTCTGAGTTCTTGGCATAAGGACATTTAGAAGCAAAATTGCCAATCTTGCCACAATTAAAACATTTCAAGGGAAGCTTACCTTTATACTTGACTGTTCCTCTTTTTAGCTTCCTCGCAAAGTATGTTATCTCTTCATCTGAAATTATGTTATTTTTGTAATTGGGGCTTGGCTTCAATTGTTGTTTGTTTTTCCCTATCTTCTTGGATTCTGTAAAAGTTGGTTCTCTTTTGGACAGTTTCTCCTATTATGTTCTCATTTAGCAAGCTTTAAGTATTCCATGAAGCTCATCCATGCTAACATTTTCTAAGTCTAATCTTTCTTCTAAAATTGAGACTTTAGCATCTAATCTCATTGGAAGTGATGTTAGTATTTTTTGTACAACTACCTTGTTTTCCATTGGTTCTACCAGTCCTTGCATGGTGTTTACTACTGCATCAACCCAGAGAAAATATACTGCAATATTTTCAGCTTCGTTCAATTTCAGCTGCTCAAATTTTCCTCCAAAGGCTTGAAATTTTACCTCTGTGACTTTCTAGTCCCCTTCATATATATTTTGTATCTTGTCCCAAATAGATTTCATTGGTTTGTAATACATTACTTTAACATATATTGATTATGTTAATCCATTCAAGATATCACTCATAGCTTTAGCATTACCGTCATAGAGATATTGACATGCATCATCTGTTGGAGGAGTTGAGGGTTTTATGTATCCATTTTTTCTAAATTTACAGACATCATGTGCTTTCACATATGCATTCAACCTTCCACTACAAAGTTCATAACTTTATCCATTAATTATTGGAACTCCGGCCTTTTTTCACTCCATGATCTCCCTTCCAATAGTTAGACTAGTTGTGAAGGAACCTACTCTGATACCAATTGCTGGAAATACTGAGGGGTGAATCAGTATTTCTTATCAATTAGTAAATTATTATTTTTTTCATAGCATTAATAATATGTAAAAAATCAACACATCAAAAGAACAGTGCACTAGATATTTTTAAGTGGAAACCCTTCCCAAAGAAAAACCACTAAACACTTTTCTAATATTTGTATGAGTAGAAAATTATGCTTCATCTCGAACTAAAACAGAAGCCCCAACTCCCTAGTACTCTAAAAAAGTGTTCAATTTATCAGGAAGCTTCAACTCCTAAAAGGATGCTCTTACCCCCTAGTTTTACCAACTCCAACTAGATGCACGCTCCAATGTCCTTGTTTTATCACCTACATCTAATAGGATGCTCCAACACGTTGGAAGCTTCAACTTGCCCTAGCACCACCCTATCACCCTGAAGTATTTTCAGGCTACAACCTAAAGGATACTTCACTCTCCTACCTTTCACCACCTAACCACCGTCAGTATGATAATAAAATGGGCAAATGACTGTGGGATATCATACCAGGGATAATGAATAACTTACAAAGATATTCAATAAAACCCTTACTATTAATATGTACTTCAGATGTGCAATCAAAACCAGACATCTTCAACTACTGCAAAATGATGTAATAATGAAATTGAGCAGGTATTTTTGTACCTCAGATCTATGATGTGTTGAAGAAAATAGTGTCATTGTTGTACCTAAAGATGCTACTTGGTCAAAGTAAACCCTCTTTCAAGGAAAATTGCCTTGTTAACTTGTCCTAAAGTTGTAGACTATCAATATGTCTTCCTTCTACTACTGATGTTGATTCCTTTTCCCTTATTTTCACAGTTGTAGATGATTTCTTTCCATGAGGTATGAATCTGAGTCAGGTCTTTTAACTATTGTGACCAAATGTTAGATCTTGAAGGATGTTCTGAGTTAGTCCACAAATCAAGAGTAATTCAGTGAAACCTTATGCCAAAAATAATCAATAACCTCAAATCCAATTCATATTAATTTAAAATATATAATTATACTTCATAATGCCCTTACTATAGTCAAGGTATAATGTAATTGTAGTTTGCAAGATGCTTTAGATCCAGGTGCATTTTATCTTTAATGGAAGTTGCATCACTTTAGAGTTCACTTCAGAATCCTTTATGGATTGAGACAAAGGAATATGAGCCAGTGCCTTGGATCAAGGCCTTGATCACCTACAAGGATAAAAATAGATATTTGATATGCAAACTTTTAATAGGTTCAGGTAATGCCCTATTGTAGAGGCCAAACATGAGATCAAAAAAGGTTGAATATATATACTAGCAGATTAAATATCATAGCCAAATAATTATTGAACCCTAACTAAATTCGTTCAAGATTCAACCTTGGATCAACCTATTGAAGGCTAGAAATATCTACCTCAACATCGGGGAAAACCACCCGGTCGGGAACTTAAGGCAGCTCCTTTTCCATTTGGAATGGTGGCTCCAACTGGGAATATGGGACTAGTTTCCCTTAATAAAAGCTATAAAAAAATGGATGAGATATATAAGTTTGGGGCTAATGATGTAAATGAAACTAAGAAATAAAGGATAAATAGACTTAAAATATCTATCTTAGGAAAGCTTTCTCTATATATGTGACTTTAGAAAGATCTCATATTTAACATGACAATATAGATCATCAAGTCCTTTATGAGGTTAAAGTGAATGAAGATAACTAATTTAATTAAATAGTTAATTGAATTAGTTGATGAAATTCATTGCACATATAAGATATCGTTGTTCAGACATATACTTAAAATATTTCAATCAAACACATCAATAGTCATAAATGCTTAATTGATTGCAAAGACATATATGATAAAACAATTAAAATAACCATTCAACTCATAAACACGGTACTAATACACAGATAGTAGTACTCTATATATGTTAACTTTGATCATAAGTGAAACAGTAACGGTTCTGCTTTCTATTAAGATCCCTTCAAGTTACAATAGTGTAAACCAAAAGATTCCTTACCAAAGTTCAGAACCCCTTTCTTCATATCAATGAAGGGTATTTATAGTTTCTAGTGAAAATACAAATATAGTAAAGCACAATAAAATACTAGAGTGGTTTCAACAAACCACACTTGAAATAAAGTAAAAAGACAATAATAGATTTCAATTGTAACAGCTTAACTATGGCTGAGATGAAGGTTTCTCTCACATATGTTGTCGAAGTTCACATATATTTATCATTTTATTTAATTTAGGTGGATAATGAGGTTTTATGTGCATCCATGCAGTGAATATCGCATTCCTGAGTGCTAGAAGCAAATGGGTGGTCGTGTTGGAGAGACACCTCATCATTAGCCACTAACTATGAGGTTTAACTAAGAAATGGCAATGGTGTTCCATGTCAACCTTTGATAGATTCTTGATGTTCTCAACCTTCTTCTTCGATGATTCCTTCCATGTTTTAGTTAACAATTTCACATCGAGCAAAGTATCCTTCGAGCAGTCTAAAATTAGGTTTGCCTGTAATAAACTGTCATTGATAGATTCAGTGAGATTGCTTGCAATAACCCTAACACTAAACATTTCCATTTCTACATGCTTAAGTTTTATTTCCCACCCTTGGAAAACAATATCTTTATGCCATTCTTAAATTTTAGAGAGATCAACTACTCTCCCCTCAGTACTATCTTTTCAGTCTATATAATATGAAATCTTCTTCTCAACTTCCCTATAGTATGTCCTCAAATCGGACAATTTATTCAGTAACGAATCACTTGATTGACATAAGACATGGATAGTGGCTAATTTATGATAGAAAACAACTTGTTGTTGAGCAAGGAGATTGTTTAGTTCTCCCACTTCCTTCTTAAATTTAGTTATCTCGGGATTCACCTTTAATTTCTCAATCTTTTGTTGAAGCTCTTGGATTTGAGTATCCTTTCTCTTTAGATCATGTTCATGTTGAATATTTAAGTCATTGAAGCTCTTTGGTAGTTCTGCAAGCTATTCTTGCCACTATTGAGTGATTATTTGTTTTTCATTCTGAAAACCTTGTTCTAGCTACATAATCCTTTCATATTTGTCCCTTAGGAGTTCTTGTACTTCATAGGCTTTATCAATAGCAACATTGGCATATGCTCCTACAAATTGCCAAAGCCTTCCAAGATCCTCAACAGGAGTAGCTTGAGAATCTTTCCAAATTAATTCAAAGGAAGAATTACCAAGGACTAAGGCCTAAGTTTGTTTAATTACCTTTCTTTTGCTCTGTTTGTTAACCATGACTTATGTTTTGGACTATAAAACACATCAAGAGGAGGAATTTCTCCAATTTTCAAAACGACCTCATAGGTCAGGAATGTCGGTATGACTTCTAAATCATTAGTGTCCAGAGCTTTATCAAAAGCCTCAATAGTAAGCAAGGTCTTCCTCGTAACGTCAAAGGCTTATGTAATCTTCATCTAAAATGGATTCTTCATACTTTTAGGATCTGTTTCTTTTGTGAATTGCTCCCATATTACATCTAGATTTTATGTGTTAGAGTTTCTTCTGCCTGAGAAGAAGAGGAAGTACTTGTCTCTTTTATCTGAGATACATTAGGGACTTGTCATGTACTAGCTAAAATTTTATCCTGCTCTGTATTTTGTTGATGAAGCATCAATAAATCCATATGCAAGTGGGCTATCCTTTTATTCTTGTACTGATTAAATTGAATAAATTCTTTAGGACTTAACTGTGTTGCTTCTTGTTTCTCAACCTTTGAATAAATAGAAGTTGATTGAAATAAATCATCAAACTTGTCTGGCTCATTCGCGAATTGCCTAAGTTTTGCTTGTGTAGTGACATTCTTGGCAGTATCATTAGGATCATATTGTTTATTGGGGATAGTTTGGAAATTTAGGTATTGAATTTTCTCAATCTCAATATTAACATGCCTGAAATTATCAAGAGAATAGACACCATATTGAATAGGAAAGGTAGGCCACATTGTATCTTTAGCATCTTTCAAAACCTTTGAAAGGCCATTCCCTAGAGTTTGGTAGGCTACCTCTTGGCCTAAGAGTTTATCAGGAACATAAAGCGGCAACCCATGAGGTTTTGCAATACTATTGAAGATCAGGTTATAAGTAAAAAAATCTTCTCAAAACCATCTTCCAATTGGTAATAAATCATTATTGGCTTCAGGTGAAGCCATAGGAGCCTTCTCTCCAAAGACACTTTGGTGGATGGGAAGCATAACTGCATGGAAAATTTTATAGAAATGAGGCTTGTATTTAGATTCTTAGAGTATGTTATGATAGATATGGATAGGTTTAGGGTCTTCTATCGTCCATTTCCATCTCATAGATGTAAAATCGGAGGTGAAACGGATAACATCCATTATATAGGCACTCATATAGAAAGGGGGAACAATATTTGGGAAAAAACTATGTTTACTCCTCTAATTCAGGATTTGAGTGGCTAAACTGTCAGACATTATGTTTCCCCAATCCATAATATAACTATCAGATGCAGCATCAATTTTTGGTACCCACTGGTCTAAGAATTTTTGGGTATTAGAGTAACCATATATTCTACACATCATAGAAGTTATATTACAGTATGGCCCGACAAGGGAAGCAATAACATACATACCCTTATCCCCACACTTGTGTTTGTTGGGATCCCTTCTCCATTCTTTGATGACCTCTGAATAATCCTCATGTTCATTCATGATTTTTTCTATAAATTTATTGTCGTATTTTTTTGAGGTTGTGGTAGATGATACATCTTGCTCAAATCACTGTTGGTAAATGACCCAATGGTTGAGTTCCTCTTAGTCATGAAATTCCTATATACAATGTTCATATGTTTGATAACCCATTTAACCATATCTATATAGGGAATGATGCTAGGTCAGGCTACAATCCTATGCATGGATGAATTGGCTTCATCACTATAAGTAGTTTTAGAATTCAGGGTGGAATCTTTGGCTATGGTTGTCAAAAAGTTTATAAATGACTTCCTAAGAAGAGATTCCAGCATCAAGAGTGCAGGTTGTATTTGAGAATAATGCAGTCATTTCAGTAGCTTCAGGTGAAGGAGCGATTGGTTGTT
Source organism: Pinus taeda (assembly GCA_000404065.3). Lineage (NCBI taxonomy): Eukaryota > Viridiplantae > Streptophyta > Pinopsida > Pinales > Pinaceae > Pinus > Pinus taeda. The sequence continues at coordinate 69,118 of APFE030967884.1, read as the reverse complement.
GTTGAAAAGAAGGTTTCTTCCTAGGTTTAGTTGCCCTAGACATTTTTGTTGATCTTTTCTTCCTAGGAATAAGCAAAGACTTCCTTAAGTGAAGAATTCCTTAGAGCGAATAACCAAACTCATATCAATTCAATGTCTTTATGAGCAAAATCTAGTGATATCGAGCTGCAATAATGAAATCATTTAGAACTTCGAAATCATAAATTCATTATATTTGGTCATTAAATGATAAAACGTGGGTGCACATGGAATTTTGTAGACGTCAGCATATCGAAGGATTATATCAAAGAAATTTTATGGTTGTATCTTTGAAACATGCGATATTCTTACTTTTTGATAGGCTTTTATTATTAAAATGTAATGACTAAAAATATAAATGGGAAAGCATATCGGAGGTCTTGTATTGGAGATTTGATATCGGGGGTTGAAAAGAGTGACAGCCGATAGGAAGTTTCGATATGGAAGTTCCGAAATGGATAGGAGGGGTTTATCAGAGGATCAGAGGATTGGGAATATCTAAGATCAGTGATATCGAGATACCGAAGTATCAGAGATGTCATATATCGGAGGATGGGCAAAAAGAGATATCAGAGGATCGGGATAACAGAAAATTTTGAGTGATGCTTATATGAAAATTTTTGATATTCAGAGGCTCTGATAATGCTACGTGGAAATCTTGTGGGGTCAAGCCTTTTATTATTATATTCACAAAGAAGCGCTTTATTACTTTTAGACTTAAAATATTTGAAAACTTTAATCGGGGAGGGATTTATCGCAACTTATCATATGGGACATGTTACAATATTTAAAATATTCTTATAAAGTTCTTGCGATAATACGTTTTAAACAAAATCCTATGGGTAGCTTATTTTGTTGGAATTATGATACAGGTAATTTTCCTTGATGGAAACTCACTCAGAGGTATGATACAGGTGTTGTCCTTGATGGCAACTCACTCAGATGACAGATCATAGGGTAGCAGGTCAAGAGCAAAGAATTAATGATCAGAGAGAGGTATACGCAGGTTAACCTTGATGAAAGTGTGTATACACGCGGGTTAGAAGAACAAAAGGTGCGTATATGTACACTCCAGGTTCACAGAAGGAAAGGCGCGTACATGTTGGAAAACTAAGTTCTGGTCCGTGGTATTTGGTCCATGGTATTTGGTCCGAAGTGTTGACCCCAGGTATTGGGTCCAAGGTATTGGTCCTACATGGTTTTGGACCATGGTATTGAGAGAGGCCTAAACCTATATAAGGAGAAGAAGATCATTAGGCCAAAGGGAAAATGTTCAAGGATTGAATATCTGATGAAGTGTGAGATCTAGTATGCTGGTTATGGGTTTGTGATGCTTTGCTTGATCTGAATCAAGGATGCACCTATGCGATTGATGATGGATGATGGATCAGGATCATAAGGCTTGGAATGTATTATCATTAGGTGGTTTGATAATGGATAGACTAGATCTGAATTATTAACACATGTTTTATTGTATGAATGTTATGATCTGGGTATGACTAATGTTTGGAACAGCTGCAAAGTTATGAGTAAATATTTGCAGATCTATACGCGGGTTGTCTTTGGTAAAAGAATGTATGTACGTTGGTTTGGTTCATCATAGTAGTGTATACATTATGAGATATGATATTTAAATTTGCAGTTGGATCTGGTTATTTTTGCAGAGTTCTGTGTTCTGCTCTGTGTTCTGGTGACTATTTTTTATTGGCAGGGTTTCAGTGATTCAGTGTTGGGTGATTCAGAAATGAATGATGCAAGTGTAGTTGATGGTTGTATTGCAATGATGATTGATTTTGTGCTTCATTGTTGTTGATGGGTCCAGTATGAAAATTAGATGAAACGTGGCCTTCAGATTATGGTGTTGTGCTTAAGGAGTATCTAGTATGAAAATTTATGAAACGTGGTCCCTGGAGGAAGAGAGAATATCGTAGCCTTCTATAGGCTGGCTCCTACGTATTGGTAAACATATCGGCTAGTACAAGAGCCATGGGGTTGGAGCTCCTTTCCAGTAGCAGCTGGAAAACGAGTGAAGGTTGGAGCCTTCAGTAGGCTGGCACCTACGTACTAGTAAACGGATCAGCTAGAACAAGAGCTAAGGGGGTTGTAGCTCCCTTCCAGTAGAAACTAGAGAACAAGAGAAGGTTGTAGCCTTCTACAGGTAGAAGCCTGCATAATAGTATAAGACTACACCATTACATAAATATTGTAAAAAGAAGTTTCTTAGTAAAATAAGATAGAGACGAATTGCAGCAGGTGGTTTTCACCCACATTGGGTTTCCACCTTATATCATGGTGTTCATGTCTGCTTTTTATGTGTGATGATCTGTTCTATTTTATTGCACCTATTTACTGTTCATATGGTTAATAATGTTCTGATGCACTCATTGAAGATCAACTAACTGAATCATAAGTTTACTGGATATACGCTAGTTGCATTAAACACAGTTGCATATACACGCGGGTATCATTAATTGAAGTAGCATATATGAATCTGGTAAAGTAAATGAAAATATTATTGATTTTCTAATACTAATTCAACCCCCCCCCCCCTCTCAATATTATTTCCAACAATTGGAATCAGAGCCGGTCCTTTGGTAGAAGCTTGATCGCTTGAGGAAGATCCGTAGAACAATGGGAAAGAAAGCACGTCAGAAGAAGAAGATAGCTCAAAGGAACAGGGACAGCTTGCCATTAGGTGGAAGCAAGTATTCAGATTCTGAATCACCTCAGATTGAAGATGAACAAGCAAATGAAGCATCAAATAAAATCATAGATCAACAAGATCTATTTAGCAAAAGAGAGAGTGCCCTCAAAGAAGAAATTATCAGCTTAAAAGGTCAGCGGAATGTGCCTTCAGAGTTTGTCAAATGCTGCAGGAGCTGAATGAAGAACAAGAAAAAGAGATTCTCAAACTAGGGCAACAAGTGGAAGAAGGAAGAAAGTCTGAAGAAATTTTGAAGAAGCAATATCTGGAAAAGGAAGAACAACATCAGGTTGAGGTAAATATCTTGGAAGGTAAATTAGAAGAAAAGGGTAAACTATTACGATTTCAAGACATTACTAATATTTTGGATGATATTCTTAGTAGTCAAAGGTCTCCTGCTATCAAAACTGGTCTTGGTTTTCATGAATCTGTTGAAGGTGAATCTAGCTCACAGGGTAAGGCAAGGAATTCTAATGAGAAATCTAAAATGCTCAACAAGGAGATGAGAGAACAACCCCATCAACAGCCAAGGAAAGAAATTCCTCAAAGAAAATATTTTGATCCTAACTGTGGAAGTGATAAACGATTATTTCCTCCGATGAATAATGTTGAATGTTATGTATCTCATAATCTTAGACATGTTGCAGCCAGATGCAGAAGTAGAATGGTTCAAGAACATCACACAGAAAGATCATCACGTTCCAGGTACTTTAAGGGATATTGTTTTGCTTGCAATATGTTTGGTCACAAAGCCATTGACTGCTATAGGAGGAATATGAAACATATAAGATGTTATGCATGTAATAAGCTTGGACACATAGCAAAGGAATGCAGGAGAAGATTTTGGGCACCATACCAAAAGGATAAAACATCATCACAGTTGAAGATATGGAAGAAAAAGGAAGTACAACCAGAAAGATGTGGCATAGCAGAATATACAGACATCACAGACTCAGAGGAAGCTGAAAGTGTGGAACATCAGTGTTCTAAATATCATACGCAGGCTTCATGAAGAAAATTCGTGCATATACGCGAGTTAGACGCCGCACAGTCGCATATATGACGTTCTGAAGAAAAGCAGCAATACAGAAGTCTGATATGGTTTAGTCACTGGTTGATGATGGCATGACATGAGTTTAGGGGGAGCATATACTTCAAATAATGAATTGTTGGAATTATGGTTATAAGTCTTTGGTGATGATGCTTATGTGGCTAAATGATACATCTTATTGGTTGGTCAAAAGAATGGTATTGCAGGTTACAGGGCTAGATGTTGATGCTTATGGTGCAGATCATATATGGTGTATGATAGTTTCTAATGACTATCATGATCTTGATCAGATTGCCGGTCTTTGATTTGCAACCCCACTATGCATGGGATGGATGATGTAATGTTTCTTATTTTTGAGTCATGTATAAAATTTTGGTATATCCCCACTTGGTTGGGTGGATGAGTCAAAAATGGTGTATCCCCACTTGGTTGGGAGATTGATGTATGTATGAGTCTTTAGGAAGGTCATTGGCTATGTATGTATAGAGTCATGTTATGCTTTTGCAGACCTTGCATGTGCTCAGGGGGAGCATGGACGGATTGGTACATCTTGGCATGTACAAAGGGGGAGCTCAGTCAGAGAGTTCAGCAGGTAGTCATGGGGAGTATGGACAACAAAATGTATATCAAGGAAGAGAATATCTTGGTCCACCCTTTGCCCTTAATGTCAAAGGGGGAGAGTGACTTGTGTGGTTGTTGCCATCAAGTCCAAAGGGGGAGATTGTTGGCATTATGATACAGGTGATTGTCCTTGATGGAAACTCACTCAGAGGTATGATACAGGTGTTGTCCTTGATGGCAATTCACTCAGATGACAGATCATAGGGCAGCAGGTCAAAAGCAAAGAATTAATGATCAGAGAGAGGTATACGCAGGTTAACCTTGATGAAAGTGTGTATACACACGGGTTAGCAGAACAAAAGGTGTGTATACGTACACACGTAGGTTTACAGAAGGAAAGGCACGTACATGTTGGAAAACTAAGTTTCAGTCTGTGGTATTTGGTCCATGGTATTTTGGTATTGGTCCATGGTCTTTGGTCTGAAGTGTTGACCCCAGGTATTGGGTCCAAGGTATTGGTCCTACATGGTTTTGGACCATGGTATTGAGAGAGACCTAACCCTATATAAGGAGAAGAATATCATTAGGCCAAAGGGAAAATGTGCAAGGATTGAATATCTGATGAAGTGTGAGATCTAGTATGTTGGTTATGGGTTTGTGATGCTTTGCTTGATCTAAATCAAGGATGCACCTATGTAGTTGATGATGGATGATGGATCAGGATCATAAGGCTTGGAATGTATTATTATTAGGTGGTTTGATCATGGATAGGCTAGATCTGAATTATTGACGCATGTTTTATTGTATGAATGTTATGATCTGGGTATGACTGATGTCTGGAACAGCTGCAAAGTTATGAGTAAATATTTGCAGATCTGTACGCGGGTTGTCTTTGGTAAAAGTGCGTATGTACACCGGTTTGGTTCATCATAGTACTGTATACATTATGAGATATGATATTTAAAGTTGCAGTTGGATCTGGTTATTTTTGCAGAGTTCTATGTTCTGCTCTATGTTATGGTGACTATGTTTTGTTGATAGGGTTTCAGTGATTCAGTATTGGGTGATTCAAAAATGAATGATGCAAGTGTAGTTGATGGTTGTATTGTAGTGATGATTGACTTTGTGCTTCATTGTTGTTGATGGGTCCAGTATGAAAATTGGATGAAATGTGGCCTTCAAATTATGGTGTTGTGCTTCAGGAGTATCCAGTATGAAAATTTATGAAACGTGGTCCCTGGAGGAAGAGAGAAGATCGTAGCCTTCTGTAGGCTAGCTCCTATGTATTGGTAAACATATCGGCTAGTACAAGAGCCAGGGGGTTGGAGCTCCCTTCTAGTAGCAGCTGGAAAACGAGCGAAGGTTGGAGCCTTCAGTAGGTTGGCGCCTACGTACTAGTAAACATATCAGCTAGTACAAGAGCTAAGGGGGTTGTAGCTCCCTTCCAGTAGAAACTGGAGAATGAGAGAAGGTTGTAGCCTTCTGCAGGTAGAAGCCTGCGTACTGGTATAAGACTGCACCAATACATAAATATTGTAAAAAGAAGTTTCTTATTAAAATAAGATAGAGACGAATTGCAGCAGGTGTTTTTCACCCACATTGGGTTTCCACCTTATATCATGGTGTTCACATGTGCTTCTTATGTATGATGATCTGTTATGTTTTACTGCACCTGTTTATTATTCATATGGTTAGTAATGTTCTGATGCACTCATTAAATATCAACTAACTGAATCATAATTTTATTGGATATACGCTAGTTGCATTAAACACAGTTGCGTATACACGCGGGTATCATTAGTTGAAGTAGCGTATATGAATCTAGTAAAAGAAATGAAAAGATTATTGATTTGCTAATACTGATTCACCCCCCCCCCCCCCCCCCAAGTATTATTTCCAACATATTTATGAATATATCTCATGGGCCTATGCTCCAATATGAAAGCTCCAATAATGGAGATTTCTCATTTAATCAAGTTTTTTGGTGACAAAAACTAATATTGTATTATTTTATTAAAACTAAGAGATTTTAAAAGGGTCCCCATTATTCATTAGTTATATTATTAACCTTAATCGGGGGGTTGTTGAGTAGTACAACACAACCTTAGAAAATAAGCTCCAAAACACTTGGCTTCAGACTTTGTTGTGCCCTAACATGGGCTGAAATTTCTTTCAAAAGGAGTCTCACAAATTTTCCTTGTATATACCCTTAACAATGATGGAGGAATTCCAAAAGAAAGCCATTTTATGTGTTCTCTAGATCAGACCAATTAAAGAGATGTGAACTGCCCAAAATGGTCTTAGAAATGGACATTGATTTTCCTCAGATTGAGATAGGAATAAGGCCGAATAACCTACCTCCAAGGAAGAAAAAATATATCTACATGTAACCCTCAAACTAACTTAAAAAGTGTCATAAAACTCCCTCATAGGAGGTTGAATAAGCTCAGCATTCACTTGGATATCCCAGTGAATATCTATATTCAGAAAGACAAAACATTAAGCCCAAGAATCTTCAAGATTCGACCTGTACTTTGGATGTGCAAGACTACTCTATGGTCGCAAATAATCACAAAACTAACTTGCCATTAGGTAAGTGTTGAGAACCTTGCCTTTGTGATGAGACGAGTGCCCCTTTTATAGATCTTGAATGGTGCCATTTGTGGGAACCAACTTATAGAAAGGAGGGAATCCCAACTATATTTTTGGAGGGAAAAATAACTTTTGCAATTTAACTTTAAATTTCATTTTAGATCCAAAACCTTTAGGACCAATTTAATTTATAAAAAATAGATAATGGGTCTTTGATGAATATCCCTCCAATTAAAAGTTTCAACAATAATTAATTTATTAAGACTTCTCGTGAAAGTCGCTCTAGGCTAATGATGAACTACCACATCATCTTATTTTCATAGCTTTGACCATTAGAAGTGGGATTTGACCTTTGATCGAGCATAACTCCCTATCTGAGATGAACCATGAGGCATGCCATATACCATTGGAACTAGCATGATGAGGAGCATCCAATGAAGGAGACCTTGACCCCAAAAAATCATGATTTTCTAATACATATTTGTCAACAGAAGTGGGGTTTGTTATGGCGTTTCTTGGGTTGCCATCAACGACAACCACATTTCAACAGGCACCATAATCCAAGATCAAGATCTTAAAAGCTAAAGTTCTCATGAAGAAACTAAGATGGTCAATTGTAATGAAGAAGAAAATGACTCAAAATAATCTGAATATGCTTATTCAAGATTCTGAGATTGTGTTGTGATTAGGAGAATAATAATAAAAATGAAATTTCATCAGTGCGTGGGTAAATGCAAAATCTTAATCATGTGGGAGTGATGTGTCAAGGAATTAGCTCCTTTTTGTCACCTTGTTATTATAGTTTTGACCATTTTCATATTTTAGAAGCCTTCATAACCATTTTGCATACTTTTTGACACCATCTATATATATGTTATCAGAGCTATAAATGTTACAAGAAAGATATTTGAAGGTAATATGTCTAATATTCTAGTGTTTATATGTTTTATTTATAAAAGCAAGGTAAAATGTAGCGATTGCAGAAATTGATATAATATGTTGCTTCTTTGTAAACCTATAATAGGTGTGTAGGGTGATGCACCTCCAGGGACAACTCAATTTAACGAAGCAATGGAACGTGTGGTAAAAACCACTAGGATGGTTACCCACCTATTAGGCGCCCTAAAAAGGAAGATGTGTCATCATTGTAGTGGTGAACAGTTACGTGATATAGTGTAGAGGCAAATTATAACTTTTAGTATCGCTCATCCAAGCCAACAAACGAATTTGGAATTTAAGCTTATTGTATGAACTCTTAATCCTTAATATAATTTGCGGACTAGCCAAGTTCTATTATTTTTATGTGTAATGCAACTATGATTGATTAGTAGTTTTTGCTTCTGAGTTTCCTTTAAAGCATGTGCGACCACCAAGAGGGCCCCCTGTGCCAAGATGTGTGACACCTTTTTATAAGTTTTTCCTAGTGTATTTTCCTTTATTTTTCATAGTCTAATTTACATACTCTATTTTCTAAAACATTAGAAATACTTTGTTATTTTAGTATTAAAACAAAGTACTATGTTTTCATTACAGTTTGCTAATCAAGCACTTGACAAATAACTTCAAAAAAAATTCAAATCTAGAATTAGTCAAGTGATCACTTAGGTTTATTTGCAGTGTGAATTTCAATTTCAAGTAGTCTGGATTTTAATTGATTTTTGTGTGTAAATATGATGTAGGATAATCATATGGAACTTTTGATTAAATAGGATTCAAATATTTAAAAGCTACAAATAATTATATTCAAATTCTTCTGAGAAAATTTGTTGTTAAAAATAAATTGAATTTATACATTGCAAAGAGGATCTATAAATGTTTCAGAACCATGATCATATTGAGATTGATTAGATTTAATTGCTTTCATAGAATAGAGTTTCATTTATCGTCAATTTACATTTGATAGAATTGCAAGTTAAGTCCTTGCATATATTGTGCTTTACACTTCATAATTTTACAAAATCAGATTGATAAGATAAAATGTTACAAAATTCTAGTACAATTGAATTGACTGACAAACTATTCATTGCTTATTTATAGCTTTATTTTCCTTTCATTATACTTTAATTGTTGTAATGTTCATGAATAGTCTTAGATTCCTTTAAATAGAAACTATATTTGATTTTCGCGCAGAATTGAGTATTGCTTGATTGAATAAACTATTGAGGAGTCTAAATGAGTATTGTTGCAAGTCTTCAGTCCACCTAAGGGAGTGAAAATAAATACATTACAACTAAAGTTTCTACCACTTGATGTCCTAATCCATGCTTGATCAGCCAATTAAACTTGAGTTAGTTATGTACTTTGCCTTGATTTAGAATAGTCTTCATTTCAAGTATGTGTGGTTAAAATTTCTACTTCCATTAACACTTAGCATAAGTGCAATGAGCATTTTTGTGTGGGTCTTTCTCAATGGATAGATTCCCACACCTTGAATTTTTACCGACGTAATATTTTTTAGCCTAGATAGAAGAATATTAGTTCATTTTAAATTGATAAACAAGAACTTTTCTTCAATTTTTCCATTGTAGTGACTTAGCTATCATTTATATTTTCATCTCATATTAGTTTAAATCTCATTTTCAATTGCATCTTTAGTTAAATCATAATTGTTGATGAGGATCGTTAATAGGTACATTATAAGGGTCGTGATGTCAGCCTCCAGCTTTAGAACTATCTCTTTCTCACATTTATTTACATTTTTTGTTATATTATGCTTAGTAACAAGGGTAAAAGATGTTTGCTATGTCATGTGGCCTAATGTTGGGATAGGGTCCCTAGGGTAAATTAGTGCCTGTTAAGTCAATTTTTGTAATAAGTTTTGCTAAAGAATGCAAAGACTCTGTGAAGCATGGAAGCGGAGTGCAAAGCTAAGTAAGAGTCAAAGGGACTTTAGCCCCTTGTATGGGTAGGTGATAGGATGGTTTTGAGACTCACCCATGGTCCAAGGGCCATGGTATTGTAATGAACACGCTATAAACATTTGAGTCATAGGGAGTCTAGAAGGATAAATTTTGGTGAAGGTTCATTATAAGAACAAGGGTGCTAAGGCAGGAAAGGTATGTTTCCTGTACATAGGCGAAAGGGGAAAGCTCCTACAGCTAAGTGCGCAGAAACCTTGGTAAGTCCACAACTGAGTGTGTGGGCCCCTGCAGCTGAGTGCGCAGGGTGGAAAGAGTCTGTAACTGAATGCTAAATCTAATAGAGATTTTTTGGACCGAATATATTGTATATGTGCCTTGTTCCTTATTTTTGTTTAAAGTTTATGCATCTTCGCTCAATGATCTGTTTCTATGAAATAAAGTGTATTTATTGTGAGAAACTATTAGATCGATAATATTTCTACATGATAAGAGTAATTAACTACCTTCGAGAAGTTATTAGATAAATCTGTTGTAGTTAACTGTTCGGGAAAGAGTAGATTCGTGTGAAGGCAGATCTAGGAATACGGTTTATTGCAAGAAATTAGTAAATATGTTCCTTTTATGCTTATTAAGTACGATCGTGTACCTTCGCGAAGATCTAAAGGTCATTTCAATAGAGTTGTAGTGGTTGATAATCAGAAGGAATATATCAGCGTGAAGGCAGATCTAAGCTATATATCCTTAGGACAACCATCACACAGGCCTCTGGATGCAGAAACCTAGTTCTAGCAGACCCTAATACTGCTTTAGGTGAGACTGCAGCCTATGTTATACAAGTTGTTTCAGAAAGGGCCAATAGTTATGGTTTTGTTGGTTAGCGCAAATAACTTTGAACCTGGGTCAGGACCCCTTAAGCCAACAAATGGTTCACCGCATTATCGGATTACCTTACCAAGGGGAGGATCCAGCCAAGGAATTCGAAGGAAAAAGCAAAGAGAAGATGTTGGATGGTAGAATGAAGAGTGAATTTGGCATGGTCAAGAAGTCATGCAGATACTCCATTTGATCTATCACTGATAAGGCAGTGTAGTTCGCTACCCAAATTTTGGCTTGTAAAGTTATGAGGAAAGGTAGTGCAGACGAGGTTTCGGCACTATTTATCTCGCTAGTTGCACAGTGCGCAAAGGGCGGGCAATATAATTAGGTACAGTACTTGTGCAAGGAATTTCTGTTGAACTGTCGCGAAGGACGGGACAACGGTAAAGTGTTTCACTATGCATGGATTTTATTACTAATTCTTCTTGTTACATGGAGACTCCTGGAAGACAGCCAGTTTCCTCTGCAAGATGAGGATATACCAGAAGTGGTGAAGTTCGCTTTGCTGTGGGTGACGAAGGACCCGAAGAGGGTCATGGAGACAAAGATCTTTTGGGTGTCGGTTGAGATGGACCTACGCACTGTGATTAACCAGAGACCGAGGTTGTCACCAACCTTATTTATGCAATTGGAGGCCTACATGGAACTTAAAGCATATTTCCATAATTTATCGATCCACGTGAGGCGAGACCCGAAGAAAACTTGGCATAAACTACCTTATCTGGCTACAGAAGCTGATGTACAGGAAATTGTGGGACTATGGCCAAGGGAGTAGTTGGAGCCCACAAACCTTGGCGCAAGAACCAATAAAGGAGGAGAAATCTCTTCCATGCAAATGATAGTTGTGCAGAAATGAAAAGAGGTAGCACAAGCAATATCACGGGAGTTTGACGAGAAGAAGAAGAAAGAAGTTGCTGAAAAAGAGCACGCCAAAAAAAATTACATAGTGGAGGTCGAAGAATCAGCTTCCCAGCATACTGAAGAACAAGAACAGTCCAAGCATGGAGGAGACGGGGGTGATGAGCAAAGCACTCCCTTCAAGTTGTAGAAGTGGACCAAGGAGATGACCTCAGGACCAAGGAAAAAGAAAAAATTATACAAACAAGCACATGTAGATCCAATGGTCCTCACTAAGGGGAACTTGGACGAGATCATGGATAAGGTCCATGATACAACAATAGAGCTGTGGACTCAATTTGAGTAGCAGTACATGAAGATGCTAGGGAGTGTCCAAAAGGATCTGTGCGAGTTGCAGATTCAAGCAGGTAGAATTCAAGCAAGCCTGGGACAAGTGAGCAAGGTTCAAGCAAGCCTACCACAAGCGAGCAAGAGTGTATTGGAAGCAAAATGGAATCTGGACCTCAGAGTCATTCCCTTGCCAGAAGGAACAATACATGCAGAGTCAGAGGAAGATAATGTCCACCTTGGAAATATCAAAGGTGTGGGTATGAATTTAGTCGCGTTGCCACTTTAGACCCTTCACATGCTTCATCATGGGGTCTTGGGCGAGCTTTGGATCAGAGAGTAGCTTGTACTTTCTGTAATCACCGAAGTTAAGATGAAAAACGAGAAAATGTTCACCGAAAAGGCTCAACCTTAAGGAGAAAGAAGAGCTAGCAGCGCGAAGTCAGAGCCTCAAAGCAGTAATTACACAAGTGTATAATTTAGTACCAAAATTACACATTCTAGAGGATGCGATGGCTGCAACAAAGATTCAGAAATTGGTCATTGCAATGTTAGAGTCTAAGGATGAGACAGGTTGCATTACTTTTTATTTTCAGATGCAGATCTCAAAATTGCAGTTAGAACTATAGCTGAATACTCCACCAGAGGTCAAGGAGTAGCGCTACCCAACCATCAGGGAGCATATGTCTACATTGGAGACTACAGTAACAAGCTTCCATCGTGTTTTTTAAGGCGATATGGAGTTGTGGAACAATTTGTAGGAGGACCCAAACCTACAAAGACTATGTTCATAGTGCTTATTAATTTCTTTCATTTCATTAGAGGATAATCCATCAAAAATATACGATTGCAACCTCTACCTCATCTCTCTCTCATGGGAACATGAATATAAGGATTTACAACCACAGTCCAAAAATATTATGTTTATGGTTTCTTGGAAGAATATTTATGTTGGTTACCTTGTTTTCATGTGATTTTTGTAACTTAGGAGTTGATTTAGTGATTAGATCATATTTTTGGCATAAAGTAGATAACATTTAAATTCAACTCATTTTTTCCACTATTAATTGTTTCATTTTTTCAATGATAAATGAGTATATGCATGTGATGATTGCAGGGTTGTTTGGATCTGTAGGAAAGGGCACCTTCACCACCTCCATCTTGGACTTCCTCACCTTCTCTTATGACTCCCAAAGTCTGTCCTAAAAGTTATGTTCATGAGATCATTTTCCTAGACCACCGTGAGCATCTCTCCTATTGAAAAACAAGCCTTCAAAAGGATTTGAACTTGGCTAGGGGATTTGGACACCCTTATTCATTTACATCAACCTCCATACACATTTTCATAGCCTGAATCCATCATTCCCACCTACTAAACCTTCTTGGTAGCCTTCCTGTAGCGTTACAGGACTTCCTATAGCAATACAGGGCACCTATAGCAGCCTCTTGTAGCACACATGTAGCAGCTTGTTTCTTCACTGGTTTTGACATTTCTTGCAATTTAAACTTATTTTAGAACAATTTTGACCCCCACCTATGACTCCATGATCAAGAGAAGATCCTAGGCTACTCCAAACCCTCCTTTTCCTTCACTACAAAATATAATAGCGTTAGTTCCCTTATCACAAATTTGGCACAAATAGAACATTGATTGATATGAAAGTGTGAGCTAGTTAGATGATACATAGAGTCTTGAGTTATGAGTTGGTAGTGTAGCTCTTGTCTTTTCATGAATTGATTCAATAGCATTTGCAAGTTGAAGTTAATAGCATTTCCCTTTTCATAGTTAGAGGTAGCTTCTAAATTTCACATTCATTAGCTAGTTTTCATTCTAATTCAGTAGCAGGAATGGTTTTGGACCACTGTTGATCAAATTTCATAGTTAAGGGTGGCATGGGTGGAATCCCCTCTGTTGTACATATAGCACTATCACCTCGAAGTTTGTACGAACCCCGATTTGATAAATAGAGTTGAGGAGCCCTTGGGATTTGCATCACTCTTGGTGAAATACCAACACTCACCACTTTTGGCATCATTTTCAGAGAGGTGTTTAGGTAGATATTATTTCTACTTAAGCATTGTTTTCTATTTTGCATACAGTTTTGAAAAAATAACATAAAAGAAAAAAGATAAAATTTTCTTTCATGCCTCATAGGAGGAGATACTCAAGGAAAATTATTACCAAACACCCCCACACCCTCAATCAATCAACCTTCACTCTTCTTCGGTGATTATTAGCTTCCCTCTCTAACTATAAGGGAGTTAGAAGACCCTCTAGATCAGAAACCTAAAATATTTGAAGAACCTATTGGGAAAGAAGAAGCACCCACTTCACCTGCCCAACCTATGGCTGAAAATAGGAATAATGAGGTTTTCCCTATCAGAGAGACTAATGGAGAGGCTAGAATGAATAATACAAGCTCTACTTCCCTTCCACACTTCCATGGCTTAACCTCTGAGGATCTTAATACCTTCATATTTTAATTTGTTGTTGTTTGTAGGACAAATGACTATTCCTCTGGTGACCAAAAGTGGAAGTTATTCCCCTCTACCATTAAGGATGCATCCTTGCATCAGTTTATGGGTTCGCCTAGGGGTAGCATCACTACTTGGATTCAATTGCAACAAGCCTTTAATGAAAAGTACAAGGACTACTCCAGGTCCAAAGAAGACAAGGAAGAAATCTTTAGAATGACTCTTAGAATTGATAAATCCCTAGAAGACTATGAGGAGAAATTTCAACTCAGATATAAGAAGGCCAGATGCACCCTTGATCCTGAATCACTCAAACTAGTTCTTCTCTGAGGGATCAAAGAAGAGATATTGAATACCCTCAACATGTTGTATGGGGGATATATCTATCATTTATCCTATGTTGACATTAAAACTATGTTCAAAAATCACTCTAGGGCTACTACAAAGAATTGTAGGGCTATTCAAGGCTTGGCCAATTCCTCTCCTTCTACAACATCCATCAAGAATGAGATTGGGAACATGTTGGAGGACTTTAAAAGTGAAATCTTGCATACCTTTCCTTTACAAATGGATACCATGAAAATCAAGAGGAAACAAGAGGAAGAAAGGAGATCCCTATCTATTTTATGCCCTAAATGCACTACAAGGAACCCCAGAAATGAATGCCCACTAAATGTCATAAAGGTTTGCTCAGTCTGTGAGGAAAACCATGTCACAGATAAATGTCCTTCTTTGCCTAGGTTAAAATTTGTATACCAAGGGGCAGAAGGTGGGGCTGAGTAGCTCTACTTTATATATAAAAGGAGGCCTCAAGGACCTCGGTCATACCAGCAGGGCATGCAAGGTGTATCTTACTCTTATTATCATCCCAACCAAAATGCACCCTTTCAACCCTGGTACTCTTCCACTCATCCATCATGGTCCACACCTCCTTCTTGGCCTTATGATCCTCAATATACTCCTCAACCTATCAATCAACCATTTCATCCATATGCTCCCCAACCTCCTCTATGAAATAACCCATCACAAGGGTGGAGGCCTCAACTCAACCAACCTCCTACTCCATCTCAACCTCAACCACAACTGACTCATCTTGCTCCACCCAAGCAACCTCAAATGCTCGCTCAACCAAATCTGAACCCGAATAACAAGCAAGAGGACTCTAGACACATGCAGAAATCCAAGAGGACTCAGAAAGGGTCAAAACTCAAAGTGTTTGGATTGTACTAAAACTAGGTTCATGTTGAAGATCTCGTCATCATGATCATGGTGGTGTGAACAGTTTGTCAACCCGAGCTCGTATGCGAAAGATATAGCTCTTCAAAGTTTGATATGACAAGGGAAATAACGGGGCCCACAGTGTGCCACATGACATCCCAGTCAGTAGGTGGTACCCACTAAGTTTATGTGGTGACTTAATGGCCAATAAACATCAACACATGGCGCGCTAGCATTTGTTCTTAAACTTGCACAAAAAAACAAAAAAATAATAATTAAAAAAAAAAATAACCATATAAAGGAAGTCATTTTAAATAAATATATGGTTATTAAACAAATTAAGTTTAATAATAAAGATATAAAACAAAAGGCAGTAGTCTATAACGCGACTTTTTGAAAGCTTTTCCGGCGGATTTTTCCGGTCAAAATCCGGCAGCAATTCATTGGAATCCCAAGTTTGATAGCTAGTTTCTGCACAATCAATGGCTCCCAGGGGGTTTTCAGGGCGCTGAATCCAAATATGCAGTTAAAAAACCATTTTAACTGCTAAAAATCAAGATTTAACCTCATTTCTTCCGCCGGATTCCGTCACCGGAATCTCCAAAAAGTCGCATTATAGACAACTCCAAACAAAAGTGATATGGAAATATTAAAGAGAAAAACAAAGTTATATTCAAAACCCAAACCAACTCATTGAAAAGTTAGTTGGAAAAGCTTTATTAAGGCATAATGCCATACATTATGGGTTGAAGCCATGTTAAATGACATGTGGTGAAAAGTCTTACGGTTTTGAAAATAACCAACCATTATAACGCGGCATCCAAATGGTGAAGTCACAAACCGTGTGACGTTGTAACCACAACCATGCCATTAATACCCCAACCACCCAAATTTAATACAAAACCAAAACGCATGCCAACCATTAATATTTAATGACAAAAGGTTGATGAACCAGCAAAGTAGGGTTTCGACTATGACAGCTCCGCCTGCCTAATTTAGCATGCCGCCAATAACCCAAATGGGCTCTCCTTGTTACTTCTGCCCGGAAACGTTTATATACACCTTCATTTTCATTTGCACGGGGTAGAGTATGGGCATGGAGAGGAACCCACGAAGGCCAAGGCATGGCACGGAAACCAAGAATACATTTTTTAATTAATTTTTGCAGGTGGAACCATGAACTTGGGAAAAGAGCAGGGGGAACCATGATTAGCCAAATTCTTAGAGAGTGACATTTTGCCAGTGTCCAAATTGGATAAACTTTATGTCTATCCTACACTTCTCAGTGACACGAACTTGATGGCGTAGTGAAAATTTTGATCTAAGTAGCAGACCTTTAGAGGACATGGAGGAGGGAATCTAAAAGATTCATGTAACCCCAGATTTCCACTTTCTCATAATTCAAAAATTTGATAGTCGATTTTACATTATTTCATGCCATAAATATGATGGTGCAATCAGATTTTCCATTTTATCATTTTATTTTTCAGTCACTTTTCAAAGTGGAGTGCAAGTGTCAGCACTCATGTGCGAGTAGTCATTTCCATGTAATTTGGCGCTGCGAGATTGATGATACGGCAAGCTTCAACAGTTTGAAATCCTTTTCTTCAGATGGCCCCAGGATGTGAGGTATATGCAGTGTGTTCATGTACTTATTTTTGCTATGAGATGCATTGTGCTGCATAGATCCATGTTTGATGTTTGATGTGGGATCTTGTTTTCTTACTTGTTTCATGATTTTTGCTTGATGTGATGCGGAATCATCTGTGACATGTACTTCTTTTCATGTTGTTACTGAGATCCCTTTGTCATCATGTTGACGGGATACTCATGTTGTAGTCATGTATGTCTGAATTGAGATCCCTTTGGTGCCATAATTGGTGGGATGCTCATTATTGTCATATGTGAAATTATGTCATACTGATAGGAGTCCTTTTTTGAATGAGAGTTCCTGCAGCAGAACATCTCTTGGAGCCACTCCTGCATGAGCGAATATTCCTTATATGGTATAGAAGACACATGCATGTACATCATCATTGTTTCCAGCACTTAATGCAACAGCGTTCACAATCTTAACATCGGGCCCAGAGATGTAGTCCCTCCTGGATGAACTCCATTATCAACGTCTTATGTTTTATGTTACTGGTTCTTGTCATGTTCCTTTTTCATTACAACATGCATATATGTTCACTTATGCTATTTTAAATGCAATTCTAATCACATCAAGAAAGCAAAAGATATTGGTTAAATCCGAGAGTTGAGTAAACTCGGATCAAGTTTAGGTATCAGAGCGGTCTTTGCGTGGATGTGAATTGCAAGTGTGAACAATGGAACATGCAGCAACAGAGGATGAAAAAGAGACGTACGAGACCATGCTCAAAAATTCCAAAAGGGTGGAAATAATGTATGAAGCTCTACAAAAAGAGACAGAGGAAAAGGAGCGATTGCAGCTTCAATTGTGAGCCATGGAAGAGGCCCTAGAAGAACTGAAGCACAACAAAGAGAATATTCAAACAGAGAACGTTGAATTGAAGATGCTTCTACATGAAGAGGAAGAGGAAAAACAGAGTTTGCTATAATAGCTACAAGCTAAGGACAAGGCCTTGGAAAAGCTGCAGCGTGACCCATGTGAGGTAAAAAGTAATTCTATAAATTCATGTATGTGTGGTGATGAGGATTTCGTGGTTTTTGAAAATCATACCACAGGAATTGGCTCTAAAGTGTTGAAGAAAATGGGTTATGAAGGAAAGGCTTGGGCATTAATGGCCAAGGCATTGTCAACCCCATCAAAGTAGAAGAGTTACCTCGTCAGTCACCCTGTCAGGTAGGACTTGGGTATGTTAAGAAGGAAGTTGGGGAATGTGCCAACACAAACAACAAACCACCAACAATAGATGATGAGCAGCCCTCATCAACTCTTTCCAACTCAACAGTGGAGGTAAAATATGTGGATTTCCTTTCAGTTTCATCTTCACATAGTATGATTTTTGTTGGAGATGTGGAGATACCAATTACAAGGAGAAACATGAGGCTCCTTACTAGGATGAGGTATAAGGAGGAAAAATAACTTGGTGTTAATAACCAAGGCATAACTCAACAATTGGAGGTTGTGCAGAGACCTCAATTTGCAGGCTTGGGATACACCGAAGGAGAATGCTCGAAGGTGTCAGATTCTTCCGAGATATCATCGAAATCGTCAAGGAAAGAGAATGATTGGAACACATCCCCATCATCCCATGGCAGTGCCCATTACAGGGAAAGGGTTGAGGCAAACTCTCGTCGACATACTTACACCAGAGACATCAAGGAAAGGTATATCCAGTCTTGATATTTGAATGTTCATTTTGATTATAATTATATTGTTAAAGGTGAACGTAAATCGTGGAATTAAAAAATGTACTTTTTGTGGATTACATAACCATACATTTTCTAAGTGTTGGAAAAGAATGGCAGCACACAAAAGGATGAGGCATGAAAGACCCTCTCAACAACAAGTAAAGAAGGTAAAGCAGATCTGGAGGAAGAAGACCTACTGTAGTCATTGCAACAAAGGTGGCCATCAAAGAGCCACATGTTGGAGGCTCCATCTAGAGCAGCGCCTTAAAGACAAAGCGTTGGTGCATGAACCAGTTGAGGAAATCGTTCGACAAGCAAAACCACCACAGGGGGGTGACCCATTCACATTGATAAGTGAAAAATGGTTTCTAGACATGTTAGCTTGTCATGGTCATGCTTTTGTGAATCATTTGTTTCATTTTAGAGTGTCAAAGTGATGATGTGTTTTCCATCACTTGTTCCAACAACAATGATGTCTAGCATTGTTTTGTGTTGCATTTTACACTGTGAAAGTGATGTTGTGTCCCCATCACTTGTTAGAGGAACAATAGTGTTTGGCCTTATTTTTGTAAATCATGTGTTGCAGTGATGATATGTTTTCCTTCACTTATTGAAGCAACAATGATAATTTTGGCCTTGTTTTGGTAGCTAGGGTATTGTTTCTGTTATGATGTAAACTTGACCACCGAATATGTGTTATAAACTCGTGGTAAGTATGGGATGCTTGGGTCATTAGTTGGTCATGTAAGTCAAGCATATAATTTGGAAAAAAATGTAATATAGGTTGCAGAGGTTGCAGGTGTCGTCTCATCGCTTAAGGCTCGTAAGAACAAAGGTGAAGGAGATGGAAGTAAGACCTTTCAAGATGCTTGTGATGCAGACAAGGTACAGAGAATTTGCAGATTATTTTTCATGCTTTTGCAGGACCAAAAGCTCCTAAGTGGGGAGGATTGATCCAAGTGGCTCTAGACACATGCAGAAGTCCAAGAGGACTCAGAAAGGATGAAAACTCAAAGTGTTTGGATTGTGCTTGAACTAGGTTCATGTTGAATATCTCTTTGTCATGATCGTGGTGGTGCGAACAATTCGTCAAACCAAGCTCATATGTGAAAGATAGAGCTCTTCAAAGTTTGACATGACAAGGGGAAAAGCGAGGCCCAAAGTGTACCACATGTAATCCCAGTCAGTAGGTGGGACCCACTAATTTTATGTGGCGACTTAATGGCCAATAAAACATCAACACATGGAGCACTAGCATTTACACTGTGAAAGTGATGTTGTGTCCCCATCACTTGTTAGAGGAACAATAGTGTTTGGCCTTATTTTTGTAAATCATGTGTTGCAGTGATGATATGTTTTCCTTCACTTATTGAACCAACAATGATAATTTTGGCCTTGTTTTGGTAGCTAGGGTATTGTTTCTGTTATGATGTAAACTTGACCACCGAATATGTGTTATAAACTCGTGGTAAGTATGGGATGCTTGGGTCATTAGTTGGTCATGTAAGTCAAGCATATAATTTGGAAAAAAATGTAATATAGGTTGCAGAGGTTGCAGGTGTCGTCTCATCGCTTAAGGCTCGTAAGAACAAAGGTGAAGGAGATGGAAGTAAGACCTTTCAAGATGCTTGTGATGCAGACAAGGTACAGAGAATTTGCAGATTATTTTTCATGCTTTTGCAGGACCAAAAGCTCCTAAGTGGGGAGGATTGATCCAAGTGGCTCTAGACACATGCAGAAGTCCAAGAGGACTCAGAAAGGATGAAAACTCAAAGTGTTTGGATTGTGCTTGAACTAGGTTCATGTTGAAGATCTCTTTGTCATGATCGCGGTGGTGCGAACAATTCGTCAAACCAAGCTCATATGTGAAAGATAGAGCTCTTCAAAGTTTGACATGACAAGGGGAAAAGCGAGGCCCAAAGTGTACCACATGTAATCCCAGTCAGTAGGTGGGACCCACTAATTTTATGTGGCGACTTAATGGCCACTAAAACATCAACACATGGAGCACTAGCATTTGTTCTTAAACCTGCACAAAAAACCAAAAAAAATAATTAAAAAATAACTATATAAGGCCAGTCATTTTAAATAGATATATGGGTATTAAAAAAATTAAATTTAATAATAAACATATAAAACAAAAGTGATATGGAAATATTAAAGAGAAAAACAAAGTTATATTCAAAATCCAAACCAATGCATTGAAAAGTTAGTTGGAAAATCTTTATTAAGATATAATGCCATACATTATGGATTGAAGCCATGTTAAATGACATGTGGTGAAAGTTCTTTATTCCAACCCAACGAATAGTGGGCAATTATGGTTTTTGAAAATAACCAACCATTATAAAACGTCATCCAAAACAGTGAAGTCACAGACCATGTGACGTTGTAACCGCAACCATGTCATTAATATGCCAACTAACACCAAATTTAATGACAAAAGCTTGATGAACTGAAAGAGTAGGGTTTCGACCATGAGACCTCCGCCCACCTAGTTTAGCATGCCGCCAACAGCGTAAACAGTCTCTCCTTGTTACCTTCACCCGAAAATATCTATATACACCTTTGTTTCATTTGCACGGGAATATAGTACGGGCATGGAGAGGAACATAACCACGTTATGCAGAGCAGAACAAAGGCCAAGGCATGGCACAGAAACCTAGACTACATTTTTTAATTATTTTTTGCAGGTGGAACCATGAACCTGGGAAAAACGCAAGTAGAACCATGATTGAGCCAAATTCTTAGGAGAGCAAAATTTTGGTAGTGTCCAAATTAGACAAACTATATGTCTATCCTACACCTCTCAATAACACGCACATGAAGCCGCAATCAGAATTTTGATCTGAGTAGTAGATTTTCAAATGACCCAGAGGAGGGAATCTTTGAGGAATCTGGGGGAATCTAGATTATTCTTATAGCCCTAGATTTCCACTTTCTCAGAATTCAGAAATTTGACATTCGATTTTACACTATTCGACACCACAAACATGATGGTGCAATCAAATTTCCCATTTGATCATTTCATTTTTCAGCCACTTTGCAAAGTGGAGTGCAGGTGTCAGCACTCATGTGCGAGGAGTCATTTCCATGCGATTCGACGCCACAAGATTGATGGTATGGCCAGCTTTAGCAATTTGACATCCTTTTCTTCAGATAGCCCCAGGATGTGAGGTATACGCAGTGTGTTCATGTACTTCTTTTTGCTATGAGATGCATTGTGTGCATAGATCCATGTTTGATGTTTGATGTGGGATCTTGTTTTCTTACTTGTTTCATGATTTCTACTTGATGTGACGTGAAATCATCTGTGAGATGTACTTCTTTTCATGTTGTTATTGAGATCCCTTCATTGTCATGTTGATGGGATACTCATGTTGTAGTCATGTGTGTCTGAATTGAGATCCCTTTGATGCCATAATCGGTGAGATGCTCATTATTGTCATATGTGAAATTATGTCATACTAATAGGAGTCCTTTTTTGAATGAGAGTTCCTGCAGTGAAACATCTCTTGGAGTGACTCCTACATGAAGGCATATTCCTTGTATGATAGAGAAAACACATGCATGTACATCATCACTCTTTCTAGCACTTAATGTAGCGGCCTACACCATGTTGACACCGAGCACGGAGATGTAGTCCCTCCTAGACGAACTTCGTTATCAACGTCTTGTGTTTTATGTTGTTGGTTCTTGTCATGTTCCTTTTTCGTTACAACGTGCATATATGTTCACTTATGTTATTTTAAATTCAATTCTAATCACATCACGAAAGCAAAAGATCTTGGTTAAATTCGGGAGTTGAGTCAACTCGGATCACTCCTCAATATACTCCTCAACCTATCAATCAACCATTTCATCCATATGCTCCCCAACCTCCTCTATGGAACAACCCATCACAAGGGTGGGGGCCTCAACTTAACCAACCTCCTACTCCATTGCCTCCACCTTAGCCTCAACCATAACTCACTCATCTTGCTCCACCCAAGCAACCTCGGATACCCGCTCAACCAACTCTGAACCCGAATAACAAGAAAGCACATAGTTCTATATTGGAGATACATATTACCATGCCTATGATGTGGATAGTCAAGATATCAACCTTAGGTTTGGAAGAGTGCTTCCAGATAATCATCCACCATCTCCATCTCAAGAACTTGAAGAGGAAAAGGAAGCGAGTATCCCTCAAGTGAATCTACATCGTTTTCCTGAGAGATTGATCCACCCTAGCTAGCAAATCCCAAAAAAGATTGAACTTCTAGGAGAATTGAAGAATTTGTGTGTTAAAATACCTTTTCTCTAGGCTATTAAGGATGTTACAATCTATAATAATATTATCAAGGAGAAATGTTTCAAACACCCTGGGAGAAGAAAAAGAGACACCCCCACCATCAATGTTATTAGCTAATTATCTGATTTGATGTTGGGTAGAGTGATTTGTCCAAAATATTTAGACTTTGGAAGTCCAGTAGTATATGTGCACATTGATGGCATCATTGTCCCTCATACTCTGATTGATCTTGGGGCTGTCATTAATGTGATGACTAAAGAAACCATGCTAAATCTAAACCTCCAAGGAGCGTTGAGAAAGACCACTACAGTGCTGCAACTTATAGACAGATCTACAAGATCTCCTGAGGGAGTTGTTGAGGATGTCATGGTATCCATCAACTCTTGGGAGTATCCTACTGACTTCTTGGTTCTCCAGCTTAAAACCAATTTCAATGGCTATCCTATCATCTTGGAAAGACCATGGTTAGCCACTGTTGATGCTTACATTAGTTGCAATATTGGGAACATGACCATTAAGAATGGACATTTGTCTAAACAATTGGTATTGTATCCTCCTACTTAGCCATCCATTGAGCATGACTTACCCTTGTGGCTAAAAGTGGAGGAGGAAGATGAAGTGTATCATACAACATCCTACCCAATATGTACCCTAAATGTTGTTATAGGAGGGGGGGACCTACTGAAGATTACTTAACTGGCCATATTCTTCAGAACCAACCCCCCAATACCATGTCTCTTGAGGAGCTAGTGAAATAATATGAGATTAGTATTTTGGATTGAATTATGCTCAGTTGACACAAGTCTTGCCCATGTCAAAGTTGTAGAATTTGGCCCATCTAGAACCTTGAATATTAACCCCTCTCTCTCAGCCAAACAGGAAGAGAAATTGTGCAAGACTCTGAGAGAACACTTAGATGCATTTTCTTGGAACTATAAAGAAATGAAGGGGGTGCATCCCTCAATTTGTACTCATCGCATCTACATCAAGGAGGGATGCAAACCTATGCACCAACCTCAGAGGAGAATGAACCCAACCCTCAAGGACATAGTCAAGGAAGAGTTACAAAAGTTGTTGGATGCATGGTCCATATACCCCATCTTAGATAGTGAGTGGATGTCCCCTCTAGTATTAGTCCCAAAGAAGAATGGAAAGTGGAGGATCTGTGTGGATTACAGAGAATTGAACAAGGCCACAAAGAAAGACCACTTCCCTTTGCCTTTCTATTGTAGCGGCTGCAACACCCTCCAATATTTGGCCTGCATCCAAATTTCATAGCCTTCCTTGGTTTTTAACTTGATGGTCACAAACACTCGAGCTCATCCCATGAGCTCTTGTTGATTCTTCACACCCTCTTCGCTTGATCAATCACTAGTCATCTTTTTGCATGTTGATCATTATGTCATGCTTGTGAGTTTGTTCTGGAATTTTGAAGGTCTATCTTTGGGTGTATGAGTTGTTTTCACTCTGTTGACATCGGTCGCACTCACACACTAAGTTGTAAACATTATCGCACAAGTGTCGTTGCGATCGTTCAGAGACATATTTCAACTATCACACTTGTCGCTATCAACCTTCGACTCAGTCTCACTAAGCATATGTTGTCTTGTTGGTTTGAGGTGTCTTGTCATCGAGTTGTGTTAAGTGTGTGATCACATTGTCGTGTCTGCACAAGCACATTTGCTTTCGCACTTAGCCAATTCTCCTGAAAATATGTCGACCAAACAACCCTCCGTCAACTAGACTCAATCTCAATGCCTGCTACCCAAAATTGCGTAGAGCTTAAGTTTGTCCTCCAGGCAGCCTTCTTTATGCAATTCTAGAAATGAACCAGCTGACTCACTCCTAGAATTGCACAGAAGTTGTCCTAGAAGCTAATCCACTTTGTGCTTCCCGCAAGATGTCCCATCAAGACTCATGTTGGTCAACCAAAGAAGAACTTGAGCTATGACCCTGGGCTGAATTGAGCTCCAGAATCGGAGAGCTATCTTGTCCTGCCCATCCTGCCTACTCTGCAACTAGCTTAGAAACTGCACAGAGTTGTCATGTCCTGCCCTTCCTTCCCATTCTACAAACATCCCAGGAATTGCGCAGAGTTGTCCTACCCTGGCAACCCTACTTGGCCACTCTACAAATAGCTCAGGAATTGCACAAAGCTATCATGTCCAGCCCTTCTTTTGCGCTCTTCAACCAACTTAGAAACTACGGAAAACTTTCCCAACCCAGACTGTCTCTCAAGATTGCGTAGCTTTTACCAACATCTCTTGCAACCCGACTTTGTGCTCCTCTGGAAAACTACGCAGATTTTTCTACCAGTGCCTCCTGCTGCCTGCACTGTATTCCCCAGATAAATTGTACAAATCCCAGCTGGATGACCGGCCTAGTTCTCCCTTGGAAAATTGCACAGATTTTCTCAGCAACTCCCAAACACCCCACTGGGCCTTCATCCTAGAAACTATGCAGTTCTACCTCCCAACTGGGTTTTGCCCCGTAGTTGTCAACGTTGTCTCAGATTGTGAAAATCTGTCTCCCAGTGACATCTATGTAGTTTTTCCCGAGAGTGCTCTGGAGCCTTGCATCCTAGCCTGTGTTGTACTCCCACAGTCTCAGTACCTTGTCACTCTCCCAGTCACCTGCACCGAAATGGAAAACAATGCATCATGGTAGACTAGGAGATTTTTTCGATTTGATGTTGTCTCCTCATGAGTGATTGCAAGAATAGGTACCCAAATAATTAAAGGGAGGGACCCAAATAATTAAATAAAATTTGGGTCCCTCCCTTTGGGCCTGGTCAAACCTAGCCGTTAGAGGTCCTTTTACCGTTACTCGGGAAATTTAGCTGTTGGAATGGCTTGCTGCCTCTATTTAACTCATCGCTCAGATTGGATCTTCAACTTGTCCTGACGATGAACCACACTGGTTGGTTCGAAACGCGTCGACAAAGGATTTTTTATGTGATTTTTCTGAAATTATTCTCACAAACAAGAATAGGTACATCGATGAAACATGGTGTGATGACGAATGGGATAGAAAAAAGGCGCATGCTAGAAGACTTGCTCGCGGTCAAACAAACACATGAAGCACATCTAGAAAGCGCGCAAAGGGGACAAATTCACATGCACCTTCAAGCAAAGACCAAGTCCATCGAAGACCCTGCACACTTTTCCATGCAAAGGTGAAGACATGTTACACTAAAAGCATATCATCACTCAGCAGCATTGCAACTCAACACAGACACCACAGTCAGCTAGTACATGTCAATAGTGTCATTTCAAGTTGTGTCATGCATTGTCTCAACCACATCACTACTATGGGCCATACTCATTGTAATCAATGTAATGTAAAGTGGAAGTCCAAGAGACCCACATAGGAAATCAAAGATTCATGTAAATTCAAAAATTCGTAGGAAGTAAAATAGTCATGAGGGAAGCTGAAGAGTCACAAGGGTCAATTATACCCCCTTGGCTATATATACCCCTTCATTGTATGAGTGAGGGACTTTTGACCTTGGTTCCTCCCACATAGCCTTGAGAGTCTGTAATATGTTCTTTAAGGAGTGAGGAGTGGCTCCAATGTCCCACTACTAGGACTGGTGATGTATGGTGTACATATGTGTCTTGGATCTTTTTCTTAAATCAAAATCCTGTCTTAGGCTAGCACGTTTTCACGCATGTTTTGTATCTGTTTGTAAGACTATTATTTAAACGTTTGTAATGCATGTTTTCTTAACCTGTACTAAGATAATTGAACTACTTCGGCTATTTTAGTACTGATATTGTTAAATATGTGTTGTATTTTCTATATTCAAGCTTCTATGATCCATAATGAATTAAACAAAGTCTTTTGGTAGAAATCACATGAGAGAATTTTTTGGCCGATGCATTTTGAACCAACAAGTATGGTTCATCATCAGGACCAGATGATGAACCTGATGATGAACCTACAAGGAAATGTATGTTTCAGACCGATCACATAACCTACAAGGAAATCTATCACCATTGGTCCTCCGTACCATCCATCTTTTGGGGTTAACGCTACCAATCCATCTCAGTGTTGTCAATATGTTCAAGAGAAGTCATTCAGAGAATTCACCATCCAGCTAACGCCTCATCCATTGCAATACCTTCATCCTCCATTTTCCATGACCGCCATTCCTGAAACTTGTATCATCAAATCGTTTTCACCTCTAGAAAATCATTTGCTTCGTTTCGTGTCGTAGATGTGGGATACATCAAGGCCCTCCTATGATGGGTCACTTCTTGTTGACATCAGCTTATTATCCAAGAAGTTGACTTAGAAACAATCCTTTTAGTACTTTGAAGCTTGCATGCCTCAATGGCAAGTTTCTCACTTCTGGCGACAGGTTTACATCAATGACCTTCAACTGAAAGATTTCGCGTGGTGTTCGACATCGGATCATATATTCACACCACGCGAATTGTATTGTAGTACCTTGAGGGTCATTATCATTATCGGTGATTCCTCTTGCACCTGTTAATAGCTCACATCATTTACTGGTAATCTGGCGATGTCTTTCCATGTTCGACTTCTAGACATCTTTTCACATGGATCGACTTGTACATCGGGCGAAGATTGAACGAGTTTGAAGACCCTGGATCTAGTTTCATCCATATGGGCTACGATATATTCAGGAATATAAAGACGTCAAATGTACACAGAAGCTGCATAGATGGTCATCAAAACTAGGGACGATGACCCTTCATATGAAGAATCACCAGTCTGCAACTACAGATGATTATATGTTCTATGTACATGAAAATGAATTTATAAAGCTGAGCATGGGAATGCCCACCTCAGCCGGATCATGAAAATAATATGATGATGATGTATTGTATTGTATCTTATACAGGTCACCTTCCAGTTCGAATTCCTCGGATCCTCATGATAAAGCATTTCACCCGACATCAAAATATTTACGACCTCATGCTTTAGGGGGCAACTATTATAGACATATTTGGGCACTTCAACCCCAATCACATATGTCAATAAAACAAGGGCTCTTTAACCCCTAAAAGTGTAGTTTCATACCCTAAAGGATCATGGTCAACTGATTACATCATTTCCTAGAAGTTCCACCTGAAAAACCACTCAAAACTAGCCAAAACTGGACACACTGATTGCTCCACTGTCAAGGTGCGATGCATACTGGATCCTACACTAGCCAAGTGCAATGCATACTGAAGAGGCCTTCTGTAGGGTGCGATGAGTGAGAATGGACAAATGGCTGAGACAGTTTGCTAAGTGGATGCTCATTGAATCTTCTAGAAACTTCTCCTATGACACTTACCTCTCTAAATTTGCCCAAGGATGAGTAAGAGATCAATGAAATCTCCAAGTGGAACCAAGAACTATCAGTGGAATGACACTAATCAAAAACCTAGAGCTAACTCACACCCTTGCAGGACATCTATAAATGGATCCCTCATCCGAGAGATCTGAAGGCTGGGATTTTGTAATTTGTAAGGAAGTGTTGTTGGTTTATTTTTGAGAAGGAACATTGTATTGTTGGTTGATCTTGCTTTTCATGAGGTGAAGAGGGCTTTGATGCTGGGAGGATGAGGGTTTTAGACCAATCACATGACCTACAAGGAAGTGGCTATTTCAGACCAATCACATAACCTTCAAAGAAATGGTTGTTTCAGACCAATCACATAACCTACAAGGAAATGGTGTTTCAGACCAATCACATAACCTACAAGGAAATGTATGTTTCAAACCGATCACATAACCTACAAGGAAATATAACTTTTCAACTGGGTTCATTTTCTGAAGTGGACCAGGGTGCATGCCCCCTAAGCTTCGTTACATTCACCGGACTACTCGTCGCAATCAGGTGGATGGAATTAAGGTTGAAGAGACACTCTTGATGCAAAGAGACCATTTGGGGTTGATGTTTGACTTGAAGTTGTGTTTGAACCGGGAAATGAAAGTTGGTCGATAAGCTGTACCATTTTTCCTTCATGCGGGAAACACATTACTCGAAAGAGTGTGGAAACAATAGTTTCCATGCTATATATATAGTCACGTCCAAGAAGTAGATTATAATCTAATGGTCCTTGGACTACCATCACGTTCAAGTGAACGGTTTTCCTTTTCAAAGTTATCGACAACTTCGGAAGGATCCATAATGGTTGACTGGTTCCTTTGTCAAAGCCTGATAAATTTTGAGTATCAGGCATAAGCAATGGCAAACCAAGTGCTTTCCAAGCAGTTGAGGAAAGGATACTCACTGAAGCCCCTTCATCTATGATAGTTCCAGACACGATCATTTTGTAAACTTGTACTATGATTCAGAATGGTACATTAGATGGAAGGAAGGGTCTTGCTAGTTGATTCCAATCGAAGGAAACGACTTGACTGCTTGGGGGGGGGGTTACCAAATAAATGGTTGAATGAAACCCTTGAACTGGGGGACTTTCCTCTTAGTGTAAAGGAATGGTTGGATTGCCCCCAAGTTCATCAGAATCTGTATTAACAAAAAATAATTGAATGGTATCATTCGCATTCCCTTTGGAAATTGTATCATCTGAAGGTGGACCTTCTGAAGGCAAGACTAGGTCGACTGCCATCTCGACCTGTTGACTTTGGTCCGGTATGGATTCAAAAGGTTCACTCTCAACGATAGGCGTTTCGACCAATGATTGAGTTATGTCAGTCGGATTTTCAACTAGTAAAGGACTTGGTGAGAGTTTTTTGTATCTGGGTGGAAGTCGCTGCAGCAAAGTAGGACGGTTATCCAAGACTCTTTTGGCTTCATCCAAAAAAGGACAATAGTGAAGGGCATGATCACCTTTACATAACCTACATGGAAATCTGACATTTCCTTTCTGTCCATTGACTTCACTATTACTAGTTGATGGTGTGCTGTCAACATGATTACCAACGGTTGATGATACCTAATTGTGCGAATGGGGGGACCATTCTCTCAAGATCCGAGGGATGCATGGAAATTCTCGATGAAGGTGGTCTCCCTTGAAAATTATGCATGGAGATCTACATTTGGAAAGGCCGGTGTGTGGATCTTCACCAGATGCTGCATGGTTGCCCCCTTGCTTAACTAACTTCTTCTTTTCCTCCTTCCCTTTCTTCTTCTTCTCGGTCACTTGGTTACTAGCATCGCTACTTTCACCAAGCGAAGAGGAAGAAGGGGAGGGAGAAACAAACGAAGTAGAAGGCGAAGGGTGAACTTCAGTATCAACTGGTTTCCTATTCGATTGCTGAGGAATCATGGTATTTTGAACGATAGAGGTTAAGAATAACCATACTGGCAGACCAATTGTGATTCCTGGAATGAACAATGTGGCCATATATGGAGCACCAATATTTCCCCAAGAAGAAAATGGACTAGGATTCCCCTCAAGAGGGATTCCTTGATTGGTGGACTCCATTATCTCAACCTAAGATCAACGAAGTAACAGGGATGTTATTCCAAATTAACTAAATTTTAATGACGCTTTGACACAACTTTGCTTTTTCAATTTTTAAGAGTCGAGAAAAAGCTAAAGATGACTCTAGTCGCCTTCGATTTTTAATGAGCCTGAAGTGACAAGTGCTCAGATGGATCTTTTCTTTTAAGGAGTCGAAAAGGAACGAAAGTGACTACTCTGGAAATCTAGATAGAGGGATTACCAAACCAATGGCAAAACTGCAATATACACCTTGGTGGTAAATTAAAGAGAAATTGCCAAGGACTTATGTACGGCAGTCAATCTTCCCAAATGTTGTGTTCAGTGCATTACGATCGATAGGGCGGCAGACATGGCTTCCTATGGATAAAGGATATCAGCCTATTGTGGTCTCCAAATATATACGCAACGGTACAGGGAGCACAAGTCCATGCTAGCACTTGTCGTATCAAAGAGGAGGAATCACCCAACCTTCAATGAAAATGATAGTTACTAGATTTTACGACGCCAGAACACGTCTCTAGCCTAGACCTCTAAATGTGTTGCATTAGGTTCCGAAGCGTTGTTAAGTTCATTGAGATTTATTTTAGATTTAATCTTGTTTAGAAGTTTTTCTTTCAAGGTTCACCACATGATCTAAATGTAAAATTTTTAAATATGCAATCTAAAATGATAAACAATCGTTTATTTTTTTTTAGCAATGAAAATCCTAGCTACTAAGTAAAGAAGATTATGATTCTTTCAACAGAGAGCAAAGAGCACACACTAAATGCAATTTTCCTAAATCATTTTTGCACACAGTCTAAATGCAAATGCAAATGCATGTATTTGTTTTTCGTTTCCTTAATGTGAGAATGCAAAAAAAGGAAAACTAAGTACAAATCTTAACTATTTTCTTCAAAGCGACATTTCGACAATTTCTTTTCAAAATGAAAGGAAGACTAAACGACACTTTTCGATTTCAAATAGAAGACTGCTTTTGACACTTCAAATATTAACAATTCAAATCAAATACAATGACAAAAGTACAATCTACTATCTAGAGGAGGAAGACTTTACGACACTCTTCTTTTTTACTCAAAATGACAATTACGACAATTTTTGCATCAAAAAACGACAGTTTGATTAAGCTACTTTTTGATGAAGGATCGTAAATGATGGACAAATACATAAAAACATTTACCTATCCTAATCAATGGAGGCTGAACAATGTAAAGGAAGGAGGCTTCAACAATGAGTTACTGATCATAAGCAACAAAACAACTTAATAGAGCTGAAAACAAGGAGGAAAAACCCAAATTTCAAAGAAAGAACTAGTATTACTGAGTCATCACACCTGTGCTTCTCAAAAACAGTGATGCATCTCACCTACAACACACGGGAGGTGCGATGCATACTTGTTTCCAGTTACAGACAGTGCGATGGGCCAGGGAGTGAAACTGAGGTGGGTTTTTGCCCAAATTTACAGCTAAGTTCAGAGATTTAGGCTGAGCTACTATGAACAGTAAAGAACAAAGTATAGGGGTATGATCTTAGGAGGTTAATGAACTACCACAAGGGCATTTAGAATGCTTGTAAGTCAAATTTTTAGTTCATAAACCAGCCCGGAGATTGACTGAAGCAACATTCATCTACTTTGCAATTGCATAGCAAGAGCAGTTCGAAGGCTATCTGGCTAACTTCAGGCTACATCTGTAGTTTATAAAGAAAACAAAAATAACAAGCAAACAAACTATTCGATCCCCAGTGGAGTCACCATTTTGTTTCTAGGAAAACTAGTGTCTTTTTGATCTGCTAGTCCCACTAAGATTGGTAACTATCTTAGAAACAAACAATCAAAGCAGTTTACGATTTCCTTTATGTATGATAGATAAGAGAGAAGCAAAGGGGACCAACCTGGATCTTCCACTTGACTCCTTGCTTGAGTTCTCTCTCCCTTGATAGAGCTTGCAACTTCTCTCCTACTTGTCCCACTTAGAGAATACCTATAGAGACAAAGTAACAAAACACCATCAAAGCATCTCGATCTATAATATCATAGACAATGCAACATCAAAAATACATTGAACATACAATTGCATTTACAAATAACAAGATTCACAAATACATGATTGTATGGAGGAAAACTCAAAGAACTTTATTAATAATAGAAGAGAGGATTACAACCCAGCTGTCTGATCCAGCATTATCCTCCTAGCATCAAAGCCCTCTTCACCTCATGAAAAGCAAGATCACCCAACAATACAATGTTCCTTCTCAAAAATAAACCAACAGCACTTCCTTACAAATTACAAAATTCCAGCCTCCAGATCTCTCAGATGAGGGATCCATTTATAGATGCCTTGCAAGGGTGTGAATCAGCTCTAGGTTTTTTATTAGTGTCATTCCACTGACAGTTCTTGGTTCCACTTGGAGATTTCATTGATCTCTTACTCATCCTTGGGTGAATTCAGAGAGGCAAGTGTCATAGGAGAAGTTTCTAGAAGATTCCATAAGCATCCACTTAGTAAACTATCTCAGCCATTTGTCCATTCTCACTCATCGCACCCTACAGAAGGCCTCTTCAGTATGCATCGCACTTGGCTAGTGTAGGAGCTAGTATGCATCACACCTTGACAGTGGAGCAGTCAGTATGGTCTAGTTTTGGCCAGTTCTGAGTGGTTTTTTAGGTGGAACTTCTGGGAAATGATGTAATTAGTTGACCATGATCCTTTAGGGTATGAAACAACACTTTTAGGGGTTAAAGACCCTTGCTTTATCGACATATGTGATTGGGGTTGAAGTGCCCAAATATGTCTATAACAACCCTCCAACAAAGTTGTTGGGTGTGGAGCCTGATTATCTTCTATATTCAAAGGTATCGTCGCATTGGACCCCAGTTTGTAATGGGGCGGCAACACCACCTGTAAAATATTCGCTACAGGGGGGTCCAGGCGAAGGGGTTTTGCGACCTTTGGGAGGCCCCCCCCCTGGTGGGGGGGTTGGGGGCAATGCCCCTGAAGCTAAAAATAAATGTAAAATTGCCTTGTAAAATGTTGTAATTTCATAGTCAATCTGGGCCGTTCAATAGGCGGAGATCTGACGGTAAAATTTACGTTTAATTTAGGGTTTTTTCCCCTAGGAGGCAACCCCTCGCTATATATGAGGGAATTATATTGCATCTATGTAGATCTGTATTTTGAGTGAGGAAGAGACAGGATACTGAGAGCGAAGAGGGAATTACAATGAATCTACTATAGGTTGTATCTCTTCAATTTGTTGAATAATATAAAAGGAAGGATTGGTTGTTTCTCCGTGGACGTAGCCCAAACTGGGTGAACCACGTATATTTGTGTCTCTCTTGTTTTACTTTGTTTATATTTCTGCAATATTTTATGTGTTCCATTACTTTGTAATATATAATTTTGTAACAATTGGTATCAGAGTCGAAGGTCTATTTGGCTGATAAATTGCAGGAGAAAAGGGTTCCTAGTTCGAGTGGGAGAAATGGCGGAAGATGGTAGGTTTAGGGTCAAAACATTTAATGGCCAAAAATACCAGCTGTGGAAGATGTAGATGGAAGATTATTTGTATCAGAGAGATTTTTACCTATTAGGGCCTAAATCTACCTCAGCTTGAGAAAGGCAGGTCTAGGGTAACATCAAACCACGCTTAACCTGGTAGCTAGCCCTACCAGGCCGAGAGAGGGCTCTCTCCTTGTCAATCTCAAAGAAAATATGACAAGTAAGGCTTGAGATGACTGATATGAATACTATTTTTAGGCTAGGTATGTTTGCTCAAAGGATTTTGTTTGACTTTAATGGTTGGTTGCTAGATCGGATGGGGAAGGCAGCTTTCGGTCCAGGAAATCAACTTAGATTTGTAGAGGTTTCTGTGGGGTGAGGTAGGAAAGTGTTTTAGCACTTTGAAATGAATTTTGGTGAGTCTAAAGACTGGTGAGGTGTTGGAGAGGGCATGCAAATGTCATGAGTCCTCTTCAATCAGCAGAAAACATTTAAAACTAAATAAACCCCAAGGTGAAGCACTGAAACACTAACGGATTCCACCCTTTAATCTTGATTCATTTACTTATGCAGAAAAAGATAGATGATGGCACATATACACATAAGATAGATTGAATAACAGAGGAGAAAACAATGCTAATTCACATTACCACAAGAATCCCACAAAATGCTGCAAAACCCTGGTTCATTTCCTTGCCAAACTGTAGAAGTGATATACAAAGTAGCTCAATGCATCCACAAGGGTCCAACCTTGACAAATGACTAAGAAAGTACAAGATATAGGCATAAACGCACTTATGCTAGCCATTAGGGGTCGAATCCATAATTCAAGGAGCTGTTTCAACAAGATCTAAACTAGGAACTGAAAAATAGGCAGTGGAACAGCTTGCCTCTAAAACTATGGAAACTGATTCATTCATCCTTAAACAAACTTTAACCTGATGTATCTACCTCCTCAAGTCATATCTCATCATATTTACATCATATTACATCAAGTTACATCATATTACATCATCAATTTACCAAAGAGAGAAGAAAAAGTCAAACTGACAACAAACTGGGCGAAATTCTGAACAAACAGGCAAAACTGGCAAATTTTTCTCCTATGCATAGCGCCACTGATCCTATGCATAGCGCTTTTTCCAGGCCAGTTTTGGAAGGCTTCCTGAAGTCCAAATCAGGTGTAGAATAGCTCATTGAAAATCTTGGTGAGTCTACTTTCTGCGACAGCTTGAATTCTTTTATTTGGAGTCCATTTGCCCCTTCAAAAATGAAATCTCCCAAGACTACTTCCTCTGTGGCAAAAAAGTGGCAGAGAGGGCACTTTTTGGGTGTTTTTGGCCCTTTTGGAGGTCCAAAACTTGTCAAAATTTCTCAGCCATTTCTAATCATGCATAACTTTTCATGGTGATTCCAAAAATGTAAACTTTTTTGCAAATGGAGGCCCCCATCAAAAACGCAAGCGCTACGCACCTGCTGAAAAAAAAAAAAAAAAAAAAAAAAAAAAAAAACAAACCTGTTTTTTTGCCTCAAAAATGACAAAAACTTCACCAAATTTCTTGAAATTTGGCATGAGTGATCCTTTTTATGTGCTATGCTGGGCCAATGATGCTTCAGCGAAGATCTTGAGCTTATCTTGCTCTTTTTTTCTCTTCAATGCTCTCTTTATTTTAGCCTTTAACCTCTTCACCCTTATTTTGCAGATTTTATTCCAAGTTAAGTAGTGATAGGCCATATGGCGCAACATTTTCTTCTCCTTGTTAGCTTTCTCAAGCAATTTCTCCAGGTGAATGTTTGTCCTCTCTAACCATGATTCCCAGTCAGCCTCAATTTCTTGCTCAAGGGGTGTCATTTTGATTTTTCTTCTTTTTGTCGCTTGCCTGTTTTCTCTAATTGTTTGCAGCTCCATAATAGTTTGTTTGTCCTCTAGTTGTTTGTTTTCCTGCTCAAGAAAGCTAATGATCCATTTGGCCCTCTCAAGGTCAAGTGACAAGGCTTTGATTTCTGCCTCCTTTTCTTTGATGATCATATCTTTGAGTCTTGAGCTTTGAGGGCCCAAATCAATGTCATCCTCCTCAACCAAGACAAAATATCTATCTTGCCCTTCAGTAGGGCCTTCATCATGCACCTGTTGCTTTCCTTTGTCTTTATCCTATACCTGTTCAGCTGAAGAAGAAGGCAAAGCCCCTTTCACCCCTGGTGAAGATAGCATTTTCCTATGGTCTGGTGAAGAAAACGAGACCCCTTCCACCCCTAGTGAAGATAGTACTCTTTTGGCAACAGCAAAAAGCCTCCTGGTGCCTTTTTCATAAGTAACAAACACTGGCACACCTGTAGTTTCAATCTCACGAACATTTGGCTTGTCTGAAGGCCCTCCTACCTCTTGAAACACCGATGGAATCACTTGAGGGCCTTTGAAAATCTCATGTGCAATGAAATTATCCCATGATATGTTCAGCAAGCTAAGCTAATGCAAGACAACAATTTAATCAGTGAGAAATGGTAAATGATGTTGAACTGCTGAGGAAAAGGTTTTTGTTGCACATATAGAGCCATCTTCTCAATATTCCTACAGATAAAATATGGGAGGTTCATCATCCTCACTCTTGTGAAATGCATCAACAATCTGACATGTTATGTATACAGACGAGAAAACCTCCCTTCACAGGTGAAATACTTGATGATGAGTTTCATGAGAGGAGCATAAATGTCCTGCAAGTATTTGAAAGGAAAAACCTTGTTGATTTGCCTCTGATAAATGGCCTTGATATAAGGCTCATAATGCTCTTTGCCCACATGTTGCCCCTTATTCCACTGTTCACCCACATTGGGGATTCCTGTTGCTGCTACAATGGTTTCAGGGGTCAAGGTGAAAGAAACACTAGCTAGGTTCACCCGACCATTGTGAAGATGAAGAAAAAATAACCTAGCAATCTCATGATGATATTTCACCCTCTCCACCATTTCACAAAATTGATAACAAGATTGATGTTTAAAACAGGTTACTACAAGAGGGCAAGCAAGTAACTCTGTGAGAGTGGTGGGCTCCTCCCGAATATGTTTTCCTCCTTTATGTGGTTTTCTTGGTACATGAGCCTCTTGGGAAGAATCACTAATAGTTTCAACATCCCTCTCATATGCTGAGTCTGTCTCCATACTTACAAATTTGGAGTGAAAAATGATGAGTATGAAGAGATTTTTAAAATATGAGGGTGAGTAATGTTTGTAGAAAGTGACTACTATTTTTCTTTTGGGAAATGAGGGAATGACTAATATTATGACTGTAAATGAGGTTTTTGATGGTGAATGAATGTAATGCGGGAATAGGAAATGGGAGTTAGGGTTTTGGGAATGTATAGGGTTAGGGTTTTGTAATAGGGAATGAGTCCCAATGATTTTGGGAGAGGGAAAGAGGAAGGGATTTAGGGAAATTTAGTGTAAGGGAATGGGGTGTAAGAAAAATAATCAAAGAGGAAGAAAAATAGTAGAAGACAATACCCTATGCAAATTTTGCAAGACAATTTAGAGACATCTAGGGTTTAGTTTTTAGACACACAAATCACCGCCACTGATGAAAAAAATCCCTTGCTAGACTAGATATGAGGCTTTACTTACTTGTTAAGATGCCAATTGTGAAATTTGAGGCAGAGGAAAGTGATGAAATTCGTTTTAAAGCTCAACAAGCAGGTGTGTAGCGCTGCCTCCCAAGTGCGTAGTGCACTTTGTATGTGTAGCGCCCAACCAAAACTCAATGCAAAACTTGCGCCAGGTGCGTAGCGCCAAGCAGGTGCATAGCGCCAGTGCCTAGGTGCGAAGCGCCGGTGAAAATTCGATTTTTTTGCTCAATTTCACCTCTTTCTCACAAAAACCCGATTTTTCATTTTTAGCTCACTCTCTTGCACAAAATGAAGGCTTTCACATGCATAGGAGAGCTTTATATCCCCTTGGCTTAATTTTTCATTTAACAAACCCACTTTTCTAAAGT
This sequence comes from Pinus taeda, assembly GCA_000404065.3. NCBI lineage: Eukaryota > Viridiplantae > Streptophyta > Pinopsida > Pinales > Pinaceae > Pinus > Pinus taeda. The sequence goes on along the minus strand of APFE030967884.1, from coordinate 31,032 downwards.
GTTAGTCACTTTGCTTTAAAAACTTTGTTTTTCATTTGCAGTTTGACTCTTCTTGATCACTTGATGAACTAATGCATTGATGTTTTTGTTTCTTGCAGTGGTTGGAGTTGGCAAGGTGACCAAGGGCAGCAGCTGAAACTTATTACATATAGAAACATTGAAATTACATAAAATTTGTATATGAAATGGAAAAAACCTTCTTTTCACCTCAAAACAGAGTTTTGAGGTAAAAACCATTTATAAAGCATATCATCAATAAATTAATAATTTTATGAACTTATGAAAGCTCCTCATGTGCTTTCTAACCTTTTATTGAGTTTTGGATGACCATGGTGGCAAACCATAGACCTAGTGAGACCTAAAACCCTAAAACTAATGTTGCAAATGTAATGACATAAAATGATAGTAAATGAGCTAAACATGTGAAAGCAGGCCATCAGGTAAATTCCATGAGGGAAATTGACAATGAACCACTACCATCAGTTGATCCATGACCTAATGGAATGTAGTTGATCGAATGGGACATCTAATATGCATGCAAAAAGAGAAATTTGATCATTGATGGAGGGTTGAAGATACCGACACTAACATTGGATCCAATGGGGATGGTAGCTCCTGGGAGGTGCCAAGAACCACAGATCTCTGGAAAAGCAGATAAGTGCCTTCATCCATTGGGCAATATGGAGTCAATAACTTCTGAAGACTAAAACAAATTTCTTGACTCAACACTGACTTAATTGCAAAGATTGAAAACTAACTCAAAACAGACTCAAACAACTGACACTAAATAACCAAAGACTGAAGCCAGACATTCAGCTATATAGCCTTCACTTCGGGCCCCAAACTGAATGAATGATGACAATACATACTTTGCAATGAAGGAAATAAAATGGTATGTACAATGACAAAATGTGACAGTAGAAAAATTCTCAAAGATAATACTGTTTCAGAAGCTGACCATTGACTGACCCTCCTGGACAATCTTCCATGTTCATTTCTTTGAGTAGAAAAGCATTTTGACCTCGATATGCAGCAATTCTATATGGTCCCTTCCACAGAATCTCGAATTTGTCGTGCTTGCCGTTATCCTCATTTCTAGCATCCCACTTTAGCACTATGTCTTCAATCTGAAATTTGTCTACCTTTGCCTTCCAATCATAAATCTTCTTAATTCTCTCTTGCATCCTGAAGGTATTCTGAAAAACTTCCTCTCTCATCTGTTGTAAATGGATCATTTGGCTTATTCTTCGCTGAAAATGATCTTCCTCGCTACCAGCTTCCTGTAGAAGTTTTACAATCGAGACTGCGAGAGATGTCGGGAACACCGTGTCAATACCATATACAATCTCGAACGGAGATATGCTGATTGACTTCTTCTGACTTACTCTATCTGTGCAAAGTGAATTAACTAATTTCTTATGCCAGTTCTTTTTGTTTGTTTCCAGTAGCTTTTTAATGATATTGACCAATGATTTGTTTGAATATTCAGCTAGTCCGTTGCGTTGTGGATAATATGCAGTAGAATGTCCCAAGGTAATTTTGTATTTGCTACAAAAGTCAAACATCTTTTTGGACTTGAAATCTTCTACGTTATCTGTAATCAGTTTGTTAGGACAGCCAAAACGTGACAAAATATTATTTTCAAGAAACTTAATTATTACCGAGTCTGTAGCATGTCGAGTAGGGATCGCCTCAATCCATTTTGTGAAATAATCTGTCATTGTTAAGATCCACTTGTGTTGAGCTGAAGATGTGGGATGAATCTCTCCAATAAAATCTAGGCCCCACTACTGAAACGAAGCACTAACTTCGATTGACTTAAGAGGTAGAGCCTGCAACTTTCTCCTTCCCTAAAAAATATGGCATTCATGACAGCTTGTGACAGTTTTATAAACATCAGCAAAGAGGGTAGGCCAATAGTGCCCTGCTCTCAAAATTTTGTTAGCTGACATCTTCCAAAATAAGTGACCTCCACAATCTCCCTTGTGAAAATCATTCATGACCTGTTTTGCTTCCTCCTCGACCAAACAATTCAGCAAAATGCCTCCAGGATTTTTCCAATAAAGTGCATTGTTCATAATACAAAATCTAGCAGCCTTCAGTTTCAGAGTTCTACCTTTATTTTTAGCCATCCCCGATGGCGGTGAAAGGCATTGGAGCACGTATACAATATCTGAATACCAAGGAGAATGGAGAAACATTTCAAATACCTGAACAAGCGAACTATCTTCATCTTCTTTAGACATAGCAGGAATCAGGTTTATGTCCAAGGCATGCAAATTAGACTCCGCCATCAATTTTTCTAGACCCTGCCCCTTGATTAGCTTTGTTGGCTTTATCTCCAAGTCATATTCTAACAAATTTGTGATCCATTTGCCTCACCTCCCTTCCGGATCTATTTGTACCAAAACATCTTTGACGACTGCATTAGGGACATAAGTAAGAATATGAGAGTGCAGAATATATACCCAGAAATATTTCAAAGCTTTCACCAAGGAAAGAGCTTGCTTCTCAATAATGTTATATTTTAAGGCTGCATCTCTTATTGTCCTGCTAAAAAAGGAAACTGGCTTTTCAAGCTGATCTCTTTTCTGCATTAGAACTGCTGCCATAGTATGTTCAGAAGCGAATGAAAATAATATGAAATCCTGTGAATAATCCAGACTGATTAAAATTGGATTTGAAGAAAGAGCCAACTTTACCAGGTTAAAAGACTTCATGGCTTCTTCGGTCCACTTGACCACACTATCCTTCTTCAACATATTTGTAATTTCGCTCAAGTGTTTAGCTAGATTTGGCATAAAACATCGTAAGAAGTTCATCTTACCGTTAAATGCTTGGATCTCTTTTTTACTACGAGGAAAATCAATTTTCTAAATAGCTTCCACGCAAGCAGGATCGATGCGGATGCCTTCTTTTGATATTATGTGACCGAGAAGCTTCCCTTCGTCCATGGCAAACAAGCTCTTTTTGGGATTGAGTGATATTCCATATTTTCTGCAACGCTGAAAAACAATTTTCAGATGGTAAATATGCTTATCATCTAAATTTGAAAAGACAATCAAATCATCAAGATACACTACTAAAAACACATCTTTTTCATTTTCGAAGGCGATATCCATGGCCCGATGAAATGTTGCGCCAGCATTCTTTAAACCGAACGGCATCTTGGCATAGTGGATTGTTCCCCATGGAGTAGTGAATGTTGTTTTGTCCCTGTCATCTTCATGCACCAAAATTTGATTATATCCAAAATACCCATCAAGCAGTGACATACGAGATGCCCCAACTACTCTTTGGAGTATGTGGTCCATTTTCAGCAATGGGTAATTATCTTTCAATGACACCTTATTCAAATTTATGAAATCAATGCACAATCTAATATCACCTATCTTCTTCCGCACGAGTACCAAATTGGAGACCAATCTGAAAATATGATCGGAACGATTATACCAGCCTTGTACAATCGATTCACTTCTTTTTCTATTGATGCCAGCAACTTCGGATTTATCCTTCTCAACTTCTGGCGAAATGGCTTCTGATTTGGCTTAATTGGAATGATATGCTGAATTATACTTTTGTCGTACTCCTTCAAATCTGTATAGTCCCATGCAAATACATCAGAAAATGAAGACAGTAAACTAATGTATTTAGCTTTTACCTGAGGAGGTAATGCCTTTAACAACTTCACCATCTTTGGATTTTCTGTTGTTCCGATATTCACATCTTCAACTCCCTTCTCGGTCATCACTAAGCTTGGTTTCCAGGCTACATCATCTTGATCAAATAATTCCTCTAAAGGTATAAGGCCTTTAGGGATGACATTGCCCTTCAATTGTAAAACTTCCATCTGATTTACCTCCATTTCTCGTTCACCATCATTGTGCTTACCATCTATAGAAGTGTCTTTATATTTTCCTTCATTTTGCAGAAAATCTTCAATTTATTTGTCATCCTGAAACACCTACCAGTATCTTAGATTATCAGGGATAGTTGGGCGATGCTTCACATGAATTTCAAACTTATTACTTGAATTCATTGGGATCTTTAAGTTACTTGCAGTTGTAGCAAGGGAATCTACAATAACATTTTGTGCACGAGGGACACATGTCAAAGTATGATCTGGAAACAACCTCAAAATATCTAAAACCGCATTACAGTAAGCCCTCATTCGAGGATGTTTGGCTTGGTATTCACCCTTGACTTGTTTGATTACTAATTCGGAGTCGCCATATACTAAAATTCTTTTTGCATTCAACTTCTTGAGGATTTTCAAGCCTCAATCAGTGCCTCATATTCGGCTTCGTTATTGGAACAATAAAAAGTCAATTTATATGAACAAACTCTTACATTACTCGGCATGGAAAATTGGGCTACGTATCCAAATACCAATTCCTGCACCATCCTTACCTACTGCTCCATCAAAATCCATACTCCATAAACCAGCTTCTTCCTCCAAGTGTTGGAATTATGCCTGCTCTTCTACCTTCGGCTGTTGTCCATCAATTTTCTGTTACTGGTAGAATGTTGACTATTCAGCAATACTTTCAAGCCTTTGTCTCCCTTGATCAAGTACTACTCTGAAATTTTTTATCATCTTTGGAATATCTTCCACTTCAACTAATTGACTATTTGCATCATTAAAACCACTGTCAGTTTAAAGAACAAAAGATTCTAAATCTGTATGTACATAATAAATTAGATGATTCAAAGGTTTCTCCTTGCATATACTTCATATTTTTCTCCCTATATAATTTTCTCAACTGACCATACACGAGAATAGTGGCATAGGAGAAATCTAACTGCAATTTCCCTTTGAGTTTTGCACCCCACGACCTAGATAAAAGCATGCCAAATCGAGGGGAATGTCGGCCACAACTCAATCCATGAGAACATTCTTTGCTGGAATCTGATCTAAAGTCACAACCAAATGCTTAATGAGACCAATACATCTGACCCTACCGGAATTAAAGGAATAAAGATCATGATACTTGCGAGTGATGTCCAAACCTAATTTTTCCATAATTGCCTTTGGCATCAGGTTGTGAGATGCTCCTGAATCAAACATGGCGTTGTGCAAGACATAATTATGCAATCTAAGGCTGATGTAAAAAGTGGCTACATCACTATCCTCAGATTGGCCTTCTAATGTCGAACCAAAAATAAGCCCGGGTTGGTCATCTTCCACATTAACCATATCAGACAGGGGATCTACATTCAAAATATTTGACACTTGACTTTTATAACTGCTATTCTTCATTAATTCAGTCAAAGGTATCGACAATTTTAGCTTAGCAATCTCATTCTCTAAGCTAAAGGTTGTAGTTTTCCCTACCTCTTTGACTGGAGCATCCTTCTTTTCAAACTTCTCCTTTGCTGCACTTGGCTGATTTGACTTTTCATTTGTTGATTGTACTTTGTTGGAAGTAGGATCTTCTGGCTCCTTCCCTTTTTTTTGAATATTTGGAGAATCATTCTTTAGTGGTGCTACTTCCTTCCGCTTTTGAATTGGATTAATTGGTACATCTTTGCTCCTGAGTGAATACTGTCTTTGCTGCACTGCGAGTGCATTCATATATCCCCTCTGATATTCATCTGATTCTTCTTATAAGACTGTTTCATTTGCTAGTATAAAATCCTCATCTTTTTGTACAGTCAGGCTTTCTGAATATTCCTCATCCTCCGTGATATAAATTGGCAAACCATCTGGTGTAAAAAAGTGATTCTCCTCTCCTATTGGATTCTCATCATCTTCTGATTCCAGGCCATGGACATAGTTCTGTTGTAATGGTGTTTTGACTTGTTGTTGTGCTGTTTGGTCTTGCGCTCTTTGCTCCCACTATTTAATCCTGAACTGTGGCCACTACTGACCATGAAAATTTCGATTTATAACCTGTGTCTCGGGCTTATCTGCAATGGTTAATCTATCAAACATATTCTCAATTTTACGAAGCAATTGATCTCAGGAAGAAGCTTCTTCCTGTATGGTCACCTTCTTCTCGGTCTTTGTCCTAGCTCTCTTAGCTAGCAGATTTGCCTCCACACTCACTGCAATTTTCTGCATACCCTCCAATGTAGCCGGGTCTCTTTCTCTCAATTGATATGCCATGTCGGGATCAAAACCATCGGGAAATTTTATCAAAGCCAGCCCCATTGGTGGCATGATATCAGCTAGAATAGCATTATAAATAGTGTTGAATCTTACACAATAATCCTGGACACTTTCACCAACATTCCTCTTTACGTTTTCATACTCGGAAAGAATTTGGAGTGGGATTTTCTTTACCTCCCAACGATCTAGAAATTGTCTATGAAGAACCGCCAATGTATTGATAGTTCCTGCGAGTAGTGCTCTGAACCACTTTCGTACTTCACCTCAAAAAGTTTGCACAAATAATCTCATAGTCACATTATCTGCATCTATCTCATGAAGATCAAAGAAATCACGCATCCTATCAACATGCTGATGTGCTGTGATACCTTGGGTAGCATCAAACAATGGAATTTTACTTTGGTAATCAGTAGGCATAGCATCCAAGTTCTGTGGCAAAATGAGAGGTGCATATTTGGCAGCCATTGCTCAAGGTGGATTTGAAACTAGCCTTGGGGATGTAGGAGTTGGAATAACAATAGCAGTCGATATGATGGGTGTATGTGGTGTCGAAAGAGGTGAAAAAATGATAGATGTTTGAGGTGTTGAAGAGGTTGATGGGGGAAAAGAGATAACATATCTCTAATTAGATATGGTGGGCTGCACAGAAAGAGTGGGGATAAAAGGAGGTTCAGCTGGAATTTATGAACTAGACAAAATAGCAAATGAACCAAGAGTAGCAAATGCAGATTCTAAGAACTCAGGAATATTGGTAGCCACAATAGAAGTTTGAAGATTCAAAATATAAGCATCAATTGATCTATTTTCCCTTTCAGTTTCAAGATATTGGAAAAACTCCGGATTTAGAACAGTAGCACCAACTGCACTTTCAGATTTAGTTTCAAACAAAGATAGATCAAAATGTTCATCAAACGGGAGATCTTCAAGATATTCAAATATAACTGGGCATGAATGAGATCTAAAAACTGGTATCACAAAACTTTTTTTCCAGAGAATTCTTAGAATGATATTTGGGTTTTCATACACGGGAGGCGGATCAAGATCAGGATTGGCTCTGGTGTATCGTCTGGAAGCTAGTGTGTTGAATTATTCCCAAAATTCAAATTGACATTACAATCTTGTCAGCCCACTGAATTCTAAACTCATCATCCAAAAGTCTAGAATTGTTTAATGTACTGGGGTAATATTTTTCAATTCTTCCCCAATATGGTCGCCACTATGTTAGGGCCTAAATCTACCTCGGGCTGAGAAAGGCAGGTCTAGGGTAACATCAAACCACGCTTAACCTGGTAGCTATCCCTACCAGGTTGAGAGAGGGCTCTCTCCTTGTCAATCTCAAAGAAAATATGACAAGTAAGGCTTGAGATGACTAATATGAATACTAATTTTAATCTAGGTATGTTTGCTCAGAGGATTTTGTTTGACTTTAATGGTTGGTTGTTGGATCAGATGGGGAAGGAAACTTTGGGTCCAAGAAATCAACTCAGATTTGCAGAGGTTTCTGTGGGGCAAGGTAGGAAAGTGTTTTAGCACTTTGAAATGAATGTGATTGTGAGTCTAAAGACTGGTGAGGAGTTGGAGAGGGAATGAAAAAGTCATGAGTCCTCTTTAATCAGCAGAAAACATTTAAAACTAAATAAACCCCAAGGCAGAGCACTGAAACACCAATGCATTCCACCCTTTAATCTTGATTCATTTAGTTATGCAGAAAAAGATAGATGATGGCACATATACACATAAGATAAACTGAATAACAGAGGATAAAACAATGTTAATTCACATTACCACAAGAATCCCACAAAATGTTGCAAAACCCTGGTTCATTTCCTTGCCAAACTGTAGAAGTGGTGTACAAAGTAGCTCAATGCATCACAAGAGTCCAACCTTGACAAATGACTAAGAAAGTACAAGATATAGGCATAAAACCACCTATGCTAGCCATTAGGGGTCGAATCCATAAGTCAAGGAGCTGTTTCAACAAGATCTAAACTAGGAACTGAAAAATAGGTAGTTGGATAGCTTGCCTCTAAAACTATGGAAACTGATTCATTCATCCTTAAACCAACTCTAACCTGATGTATCTACCTCCTCAAGTCATATTTCATCATATTTACATCATAGTACATCAAGTTACATCATATTATATCATCAATTTACAAAAGGGAGAAGAAAAAATCAAATTGACAGCAAACTGGGTGAAATTCTGAACAAACAGGGAAAACTGGCAAATTTTTCTCCTATGCGTAGCGCCACTGATCCTATGCGTAGCGATTTTTCTAGGCCAGTTTTGGAAGGCTTCCCTAAGTCCAAATCAGGTGAAAAATAGCTCATTGGAAAGCTTGGTGAGTCTACTTTCTGGGACAACTTGAATTTTTTGATTTGGAGTCCATTTTCTCCTCCAAAAATGAAATCTCCCGACACTGCTTCCTGTGTGGCAAAAAAGTGGCAAAGAGGGCACTTTTTGGGTGTTTTTGGCCCTTTTGGAGGTCCAAAACTTGTCAAAATTTCTCAGCCATTTCTGAGCATGCATAACTTTTCATGGTGATTCCAAAAATTTAAACTTTTTTGCCAATTAAGGCCCCCAACAAAAATGTAGCGCCAGTGGCGCTATGCACCTGCTGAAAAAACCTGTTTTTGGCCTCAAAAATTCCAAAAATGACAAAAAATTCACCAAATATCTTGAAATTTGGCATGAGTGATACTTTTTATGTGCTATGCTAGGCCAATGATGCTTCAGCCAAGATCTTGAGCTTATCTTTCTCTTTTTTTCTTCTCAAATCTCTCTTTAGTTTAGCCTTTAACCTCTTCACCCTTATTTTGCAAATTTTATTCTGAGTTAAGTAGTGATAGTCCATATGGAGCAACATTTTCTTCTCCTTGTTAGCTTTCTCAAGAAATTTCTCCAGGTGAATGTTTGTCCTCTCTAACCATGATTCCTGATCAGCCTCAATTTCTTGCTCAAGGGGTGTCATTTTGATTTTTCTTCTTTTTGTCGCTTGCCTACTCCTCGAAATGGTATTTACACTCATAACTCTAGTCTTAAATCTGATTTGAATTCCTATCATCCTCTATCATCTATTTATCATGATCCCTTTCCCTGTTATTTGCTTGATCAACCTATTCCAAATCCAAATAATGATCACGTGCAAGTCAGCCACTCTTCACAGGTAGAGGAGCAAGAAAGTGAGGATTCTTTTTATCTTTCTTCTCTTTTCCAAAATCCTTTGTGTCAAGATTATGTTATTCAATCCTTGGTTGATTTTGAACCTAGTAATCTCAGTGATGAATCAAATGAGACTTATTTACTTAATCAATCTGAATTCTTGAACAACCATCATCCTGATGATTCTGAATCCATTATTGCATGTGATGATGTATTCCCGAGTACACCATTTGGTCTTTCGATTTTGCAAGAAAAATTTGTTTCGAAATATTTAGATATTGAATCTGATTCAGATCAATAAGTTGTTTGCTTTGAAACTTCCTCTTCACCTCACTATCCCTTGTGTTTTATTGTTTGTAATGCATCAACTTGCGAAGACGATACTCCATGTTCTTCAAGTTCATCATCTAACGAGTTGGATTTTGAATTGACACAAGATAGTGATGTCATCCATGATGGAGAAAAATATGTAAATTTTGATCGAATAAGTGACGTAGATGGCTTCCATTTGGATAGTAGTGATCTAGTCGAAATTTCTAGTGGTATTTGGCCATGCACCATGCATAATCTGATTCAATCTTAAAAAGTAAATTATATAATTCTTGAAATTTCTGGGATGTATCAAGGAGTTAAGGCACTTCAACTTTCGTTGATGGTTATGTAAGGTTCTTGCGACTCTAGTAAGGCCCCTAAACTAAGTCAGATTTGGATATTCTCGCAAAATTCTTTCCTTTGCATGGTTTCATTAGATGCAAGTTCCCTCTTGAAAGATGTTCATTATTTTGATTATAGCTCTTTCAAGATTTTATTTATAGTCAGATTGAGAATTCTGTTTTTGTTGATAATTCCTCATGCAATTCTCTTATATCTAACTTGGGTTCAGAGTGTATACCTTTCATGGATGAGCAATGTTGTGAAGTTGATAATTATGAACATTACAATTGGTCGAATGATTCATAGATGTCACATTCTTTTGAATGTAATCAGTGCCTAATCCTTCTTTTGAATATTCTAATGCTAATCATTTTAATTTTGGCACCCAATCTCCTCTTGAGTATTAATGAATGCTTGTGTTATTTGTTGAATCAAGTTCCTCTTTTTAATCTGCTACATCTCGACTGGTTTCATGTGTTTTTCATATTGGCATGCCTTTTTAATGATTATGGTGTCATTCCTAGTTGTAGCCAATCACAAGTAGATGGTTTGTCACATTCAACATATGAGGAAGATGATTCTTTCATTCAAATCATTTGTAAAGTTGGTCAAACTAATTTATCTTTGTTGTCTTCCCATCAAGAATCTTATGTCTTAATTAACCCACCTTATCATGGTTATTGATTTAACAATTGTCATTCACATGATCATTTTCCCACTAGTGTACATAATAATGGTTATTTTACATCAGTTGATATTTATGGTTTATCATCTCAATATTTAGATACTTGTAAAGTAGTTGAGACACTTCACCCTCTGCTGATGGTTATGTCAGGTCCTCATTATCTTGACAAGCCTTCTGAATTTTATTGAATATATTTTCCCTCACAAGATTCTCGTCCTGATTCCATGATGTTAATTGAGAAATTACCTTTTCAAGGTTTCAGTTTTCTCAAGAGGATGTTTTTGAATTTCATGATCCAATTTGTAATCAATTGGAGGCATCTTACTTATCAAGCCCATTTGCTAGAAATAAATTTTGATTTCTCTTGATGTTTGCTATGGAAGACAATATAAGTGCAGGTGCTTTCACAAGGGGTTGTAGAGGTTTGTATGATTTCTCTTCTTATCGAAAAGGTAAGGCGGTAGGTTGGGTAAATTCAGGTGGTATGACGCATATTTGTTACTTTAAGAAAGACCTTCTATTTTTTGTGCAAAATATTAAAGCTTTGATCTTTTTTTATACACATTATCATATATTGGTTTTCATTGTTCGTATCTTTGTGAGTACAAGTCAAGATAAATTACGTTGGCTACATTGGAAATATCATTACACTTAGCCCTAGCCTTCTAGCTGATTAGGTTAAGAGTAGGCTTAGTTGTATTTAGTTTCCTCTTGCATTTCATCCACCTTCTTTCCTGCTCTCCATCAAGTCTCTACTTTCGTTTGTTTTCTTATTATATATTTTGAATGTTTATTTATGTCCCACCTCCATTTGCTTAGTTCTTTTGGTTTTGTTTTGTTGTTTTGTCATGTAATTTATTTTTATTTTTCTTAATTAATACCTTGTGTGAAATGTGTTTGGATCTAAAGGAATTTATGGTGGGATAAAAGAGAAATTATGACAACCACAATGCTTGGATTTTTTTTCCCCTTCTTTGTCCTGGGAAGATGTCAGAGGTTGAGCTAAGTCTGAAAGGAAAATATAATCTGTCCAATAGGAGAAAATTGAGGAACCTATTATATTTATGCCTATCCTAGTATCTAAACTGCTCAACTTGGTGTAAATCTACTTCGGTGTTGATGCTTTTCCAATATAGTAGAAAATGGATAAGGCAAAAATCTAAATCGAGAAAGCCAATATCAGAGGTCTTAAAATAATTCTCTGAAGGGGAAACCTCCTCTACTCTCAATAATTTGGGATCCCTCTTCCACCCATTGAAAATAATAAGTGCCAATGCACAGTTATTTTAAATAAATAAATAAAGGGTGAAAGAAGAGAAAGGCTTCCTGTGCAGGGAGGTGAAGCAAGCGAGTTCACCGGGGTACTGTTCAGGCTCGTTGGAAATGAAGAAAAGTTTGTGCTATTGAAGTGACTATGTCAGGGTACTATCGAGGCTTGCTAGAAATAGAGAAACATAAGAGATGAAAACCCATGCTCTGAAAAAACATAAACTCTTCATGCACAATACCCTTTCCCATATCAAAACAATTGTGATATAGTGTATCTTCTGAATGTGTTTCGACCAAGTAGAGAAAAGTAAGATGTTATGTATAAAACCAGGTCGAAAGGGGGAACTTGGGGCAATCAATAATTTCTAAAATTATAACCCTTAAGTGAAAGTTATTCCCATACAGAGAAGTTGAAGTCTTCCCAATGTGTCGCCAAGTGTTATCATTGCTACAACACCCTCCAAAATTCCACTAAATCTTAATTTTGGAGCCTACTTCATTTCCATATCAAGTGTCTCCATGGTCATCAAGTGTCGTTTTGTGTTGTTTCATATGTATTAAGAGTCCTTTAATATTCTCAAGTGTCGTCGCATTGACTATAACATCTCTATATCCATATCATGGTCATAACAACTTTGTTGTTGTAAAACGACACTTTTAGGTCGCAGTTTTACACACTTCACTGATTAGACTTGTGGAATGTGCATAAAGTGGTATTTTATGTATACTCATTGTTAATCAAGCTTGTCTAAGTTTTCTCAGTGAGTTAGTATATGTCACACATGGTTTTATGTATAGAACTCATCTTTCTCACCCCTTGACTAATCATCCATACTTGGAAAAATTTCAATTGCAAAACAAGCTCATTAAGGCTAAGAGAACATGAGCACACTCCAAAGCCTTGATGGGATATCCTTCATTGTTCGAAAGTTCACCCTACACCCTCCTTGAGATCTGGGCACACTCCCAAAGTACGAAACCCTTTCCTTGTTCTAAAATGTTAAAATCAAGCCTTTCTTTCATTGCACTCCTTTAACCTAAAGGAATTCGCCCTCGTTTGGAGCACTCCTTCGACCTGAGGAAATGCACCCTCCTTGAGTGCATGATCACACCATGAAGGCCTAAATTTGCATCCTTCAGCCTTCCACAATGCGCCATGTTCCCTCTTGACCCTTTGAGCCCACTTCAAAGGCACGAAACATCATCCTTTACTGTTCGAACTTGCGTTATGCGCCCTGTTTGGTCTCTTGAGCTCATGAGTGCACTTTGAAGACACGAAGCATCATCATTCAACCTTTGTACTTGTGCCATGCACCCTCGTTTGTTTCCTTTGAGCATACTCCTTTGACTTGAAGATATTATCCCTTTTTGAGTGCACTCCTTCAACCAAAAGAGATGCACCCTCCTTGAGATCACTCCTTCAATTCAAAGAGATGTGCCCTCTTTGAGAGCACTCCTTCACCCCGAAGGGATGCGCCCTCCTTGATAAAACTCCTTTGACTCAAAGAGATGCACCATCCTTGAAAGAAATCCTTCGACTCAAAGAGGTGTGCCCTCCCTAAGAGAACTCCTTCGACCCGAAGGAATGCACCCTCTTTCTCTCCCTTGAGCGCAGATTGCACCTGGGAAGCCCGAATCCTTCCCCATCATCCTTCGAACTTGCACCATGCACTATGCATTGAATTTATCCCTCTCTTGAGTGCATGAGTGCATGTCGAAGCCATGAATCCTTTCCCCCTTAGCCTTTCAAAGTGCGCCTAGAATCCCCTTTGACCCTTTTGAGCACATCGTAAAGGCATAAACAGAAAATGTGCATAAAACATGGTAGATTAGGAGATTTTCAAGATAATAGTTGCTCGTCATGGGTGATTTCGGAAAAAAAATATTCCAGGGACCTCATGGCAAGCACACATGAGGAATATTGGGCAAACAGGATAAACAAAGGAAGCATGAAAAGAACCAAAAACACACTTGAAACTTGATGATCGAAGCACCCCAAGGACTCCAAGATTGAAGGCCCTTTGGAGGGTGAAAGCGCCACGATCAGAAGATAATCAAAGAGCAAAGATAAAGTGGCAATCGTTTCACCACTAGAGAAATTCCATGTCATCATCCACTGTCAATCCTAGTCTTCAAAGATAGAGACATGTCAAGCCTCATTGTATGATGATGTAGAGGTCATGATGTAGTATAAATCATTGTAAAATACAAATAAGTGGAAGTCCAAGAGTCATATGTGGAACATGGAGAGTCACATAGTCATATATGTACAAATATTATATAGAAGTCCAAAATCCATTTAGAAGTTCAAGAATTGTTTAGAAGTCCAAAGGACACACTAGAAGTCCAAGAGTCATAGGGGTAATCCAAGAGTCATGAGGATATGAAAGGTCATTCCTCTTGTTATAAGAGAAACCTCATAAGTCAAGAAAAGGGATTTTGGAGGCTTATATTCTAGTTTGTATATAATCTCTTATGTTATTCGTTGAAACCAAGACGAACCTTTATGTTATGGTGGTCTGGTCGATACTCTAGATGGGGCTTCTACTCCAAACAGTGTGAGCTCTAATTGGGACTTCACATTGGGGAGACCGCTTATATGTTGGTGGTATCTAGCACCATCAACACAATCATATACTGCTCATTGAGTTAGAGAGTTTGACATAATCAAGAAGAGGGTTGTTGAGGTTATTATGGCCCCCTCTAATATGCAATGAGCCTCACACTTGAGCTTTTGGACTTTATCTTGAGAAGTGCAAGATTTTGTCGTAGTATTTTTGGCACTATTGTTGGAAATAAGATTCATTGCCTAGAAGACAACACTGGATGAAGTTTAAGACTAAATATAATTCCATCCAAGCAACTCTATTAGAAGAACAAAGTCCTTTTTCTTTTCATATTTTGAACAATGTGTGCTTGTAAGGTGAGGCAAGCATAATTGTGAAGGCATTGTCAACTCACCTTGGTCACTTCATTATGAAAAAGGTACAAAATTTCATTTAAAGTTACATTACTAGAAACAATATGTGAAAGATAGCTCTGTGGGAGCTTCATGAAAGATATAAAGCCATTGATGTCCAAAGTATCCCTATATATACAAATCACTTGTATGGGGATTGGTTGAGGAATTATTCAAATTTTGATAATGGAATCAAGAAGAAATATATTAGTGTTCTAAGGATGTTTTAAAGTGTAAATTCCCAAAGATTTTAAGCTCAATGTTACATGAATTACTAGTTATAAACCATGTGAAGTTAAATCTTGTTTTTCTTGAAGAAGAAGAACAATCTAATACCCATATTATATCCACTAAAATCATAGAATAATCAATGTCGTGGGGTTATTTTGATAGTGTGTCTCAAAATGGCATATGTGGTGGGGGTTTTGTTCTCTATCTAAAGCAGATCTCACTATTTAAAATTAAAGTCTGGTATGGGACAGGATACTAATAATTATGCAGAACTTTTAAGTCTAAAGTTACTTATTCCTTTTTCTTTGGAAAAATGGTGTTGACAGCTACAGACCTTTGGTGACTCAAAACTGATTATCGATTGGTTCAACCAGAAAACAATATGTCACATACACACACTTAGAAATTTACTGGAGGAAATTATTTTGTTAAAAGCGCATTTTGGTAACATACCTTGTCGACATATCTACAGGGAAAGGAATACAATTTCTGATCAATTCCAAAGAGGGTGCACACCGGAGTCATGGTACTTGGTTGACATAAGAACAAAATGGTTCAAAGTTATATCCGTATTATCATCATCCCTTCATTGACATCACTGCATATATTTTTGACTTGAAGTAATTTTTGCATATATCAATATATAATGTAGCTGATAATTGTTTTTAGATATTAGACTTATGATTGGTTTCTATACACATACAGGCTTATTTTTGTATATATTTTATATATGTTTGAGCTGACATACTTTTGATAGTCTTTTTTAAAATTTATCTATCACTAAATGATTGTTGGATGATCAACAATTGATTTTTGATATGTTATATGGCATCTACAACATGTAATTTTGAATATATTATATAATGAAAATTACAATTTTTCCTTGGCGGGGAAGTTAAATCCTATTTTTAAATTGCATCTTTGTTATGCAACCAGGTCACAAAATAGAAGAAAATATAGATCATCGACTTGAGAAATAGCCTCTTCGAGGGGGAAACCTCCTTTATATCACATAAATGAACAATTCCTAGATGATACAAATGAAAATACCTCCTTGGTATATATATTACTCTAAGGAGTCACAATTATAATTAGAGCCTACATAACAATAATAATATAAGGGCACAATAATAATAATATGGGGGGCTACAGGGGCACAACAATAACAATATGGGGTTACACTAAAAAGAACAATAAGGGGGGTACATTAGAATTATAGGGACCTAACATGCCCCTCTCATTCAAAAAAGTGTTGTCCTCAATGCTTGAGTAGTTCTGGATGCTTCTGTATAAAATTCTTATCCTCCCATGTGGAATCTTCAGCGAGTAAGTTCTTCCACGTAATGAGATAATCTGAAATTGATCGACTTTCTAGTTGTTGACTTCTTATTTTCGTGACTGCTTCAGGCTCCAATATGATTTTTCCTTCTTCGTCAAGCTCTAGCAATATTGTTTGAACTAGTAGCTTGTTGTTGATAACCTTCTTTAAGCATGAAACATGGAAAAATTTGTTCACTTGAGAATATGCAAGAAAATCCAATTTGTATGCCATAGTACCAATCTTTTCCAACACCTTGTAAGGACCATAATACTTGGGTGATAATTTATTATCCTTCTTAGCTTGCTTGAGGGACACTTGTTTGTATGGTTGTAGCTATAAAAATACCCAATCACCTACATCAAAAATTCTTTCACTGTGATGCTACTCTACCTATTGTTTCATTCATTTTGTGCC
Source organism: Pinus taeda (assembly GCA_000404065.3). Taxonomy (NCBI): domain Eukaryota; kingdom Viridiplantae; phylum Streptophyta; class Pinopsida; order Pinales; family Pinaceae; genus Pinus; species Pinus taeda. The sequence goes on along the minus strand of APFE030967884.1, from coordinate 14,224 downwards.
AAAGTGAGATTATTATTTAATAGTTGGAGAACTTGTTGTTGATGCTCGATGTGATCTTTCACTGCTTGAACTTCGAATTTTCTCTTAAAGAGTATGTGATTAAAGGTGGATGATATCTAGAAAGTTCCATAAATGGCATAATTTTTGTTGTAGTATGGAAGGAAGTGTTATACCACCACTCAGCCAGAGGTAACCACTTGACCCATTGTGTTTGTTTATTATATACAAAGCAATGAAGATATCCTTCCAAACATTTGTTCACTATCTTAGTTTTCATGTTAGATTGAGGATGATAAAATGAGTTATGAGTTAACTGAGTACAAAGACAAGAATATATTTTTGTCCAAAAAATTCCCATAAAAATGAGATCTCTATCACTTACAATAATAATTGGTTTTCCATGTATATTTTGAATTTTTTCCATAAATGTAGTAGCAATTCTATTGGATTTAAAAGAATGAGATAATGCACAAAAGTGTGCATACTTGGTAAGTATATCAACTACTACCATGATGACACTCTTTCCTTCAGACTTGGGTAAACCTGTGATAAAATTCATTGATACCTCCTCCCAACACTAACTTGGAATGGATAAAGGTTGTAACAGACTTGAGGTCTTAAGTGTCTCGACTTTATTTTGTTGGAAAACCAAACATTCTAACACACAAACTTTTGAATATCAGATTTAAGTGCATCCCAAAAAAATTACTTTTTGACCCTATGGTAAGTTTTTAAAAATCATGAGTACCCTCCTAATGGGGAGGTGTGCAATTACAAAAGAATCTTTTGTTTGAGTTGGGAATTCTTACAGAGATATAAGTGATCTTTGTAACATAATGGATCATTTTTCCTGATAAATGTATTTGATGTACTGGGATCTTGCTGCCACTTTTGAATTTTTCCACACCTCCTCTTCATTCTTCCATTCATCCCTTGCTTCAGTTATTCAATTAGGTTGGATAATAGAAATGGCACAAAGCAATGCTTCCACATCCTCATCCTTTCTTGATAGTGCATCTGCAACAACATTTTGCTTCCATTTTTTGTAGATGATTTCAAATTAATAACCCAACATCTTTGTGACCCATTTTTTCTGGTCTTCGGACGATAATTTTATTCTAAAAAGTATTTAAGACTATCATGATTTATTTTACCTTGAAGTGTCTTCCTATTAAGAAAGGTCACTTTTAGTGCATGTAGTATTGCTAACATTTCCTTCTCATAAATAGTTTTGCATAAATAATTTCCCTTGACTGGATGAATTTCAAAAGCAATGGATCTTCCTTCTTACATCAAAACAACACCAATTCCATTTCTTGAGGCATCACATTCGACAATAAAGGTTTTTTTGAAGTCTGGTGTAGTTAAGGCTGGTGCTTGGCACATTGCCTCTTTAAGATGTTCAAAGGCCTTAGTTGTTTCTGGACTCCAAGAAAATGCATCTTTCTTCAGTAATGTTGTTATATGCATTGTTATTCTCCCATGATTCTTAACAAACTTGTGATAACACGCTATCAACCCCAGAAATACTCGAAGATGCTTTAGGGTTATGGGGATTTTATATTCCGTAATGGATTTAATTTTGTTAGGGTCTACCTTAACACCTCATGAGATAAAATATGACCCAAATATTCCACCTCTTATGCTCCAAAGAAACATTTGGAGGCTTTTTCATATAATTGTTTCTCCTCCAATAGTTTGATAACCAAGTCAACATGTTGAACATGATCCTTCCAAGACTTGTTGCACATTAACATATCATCAGAAAAATACTAACACACTTTTCTAAAGAAGGGTTTGAAAATGGAATTCATCAAACCTTGAAATGTGAAAGGTGCATTAGTAAGTCCAAAAGGCATGACCAAAATTTCATAATGACCTTCATGACTTCTGAATGTTTTTTTTAGAATGTCATTGGCCTTCATTCTAAGTTGATGATATCCTAAACGAAGATCCATCTTGGTGAAGTATATTGCTCCATGTAATTCATCCAACAATTCATCAATGATAGGAATGAGAAATTTATCTTTAATAATGAGCTTGTTGAGATCCATATAGTATAGACATATACGCCATGATCCATCATTTTTGTGCACCAATACTACTAGAGCAAAGAAAGAACTTTGACTAGGTTGAATTATACCGGCCTCTAGAATTTCGGCAACCATACGTTCAATTTCACTTTTTTAGGCACAGGGATATATGTAAGGCCTGATGTTTGGAGGAACACTTACTAGAATCAAGTGAATAGCATGATCATAATCATGAATTGGTGGGAGGATTTTGAGAGTCTCAAATACCTTGGAATGATTATCTGAGATTTTTTGGAGATCTTAACAAACAGGTGATTTTGATGTTTGAACCTCTATTGAGCATAATTGTGCAATTACGCCACATTTTTTTTATTCAAAAGATTTGGCATGCCATTAGAGCTGATTATCTTCCCTAGTTTCCCTGTGATGTCCCTCAATTCAATTTCCTTTCCTTCCCAAAAAAATGTCAAGAAAAGTCCTTGAAAATTAAAAGTTATCATCCTCAAAGACTGTAACCATTAGACTCCTAGTACAACATCAACAACACCCATTGGAATGGAAATAATTGGACTATTCAATACATATTCACCCTTGGTTAACTTGATATTATGGCACTTTCTAGATAAATTTATAGTTCCTCCATTTGCAACCATCACTTGACACTCTAGAGTTTTTTTTTCCGAAGAAAAAGAGAACTTTTTATTAAGAAAATAAAAAGTTACATTGCATATTCTTTTAGCATTTCTGTTGGTTCAGATGACTGCTGTTTGATCACTTCATAAGCACAAGTAAGCTCTCAGCCTTTTTTTGACTGACTGGCTACTGAAAGTTTATCATGTACTGCTGTTTGAGAATTCAGAATTTACCTGTTTGACCTTCCTCCCTTCAAGAGGCATCATACTTTAGACAAAAATTATATTAGGGTCTCCTTCAAAAAAGGAAAACAACCCCTTACATAGCTGTAAGTTCTTTGTATCAGACTGTTAAGAAAAGTAAAAGAAGGTTTTCTGTTTGAAAATCCCAAAACCAAAATACATGCTAAAAATATAAACAGTGAAAACCATGAGCAGAACGAAAAGAAATAGAGAACCGCTGTCACTGAAGAGGATCAAAAGGATGCAGATCAGAAGAAAGAGATTGCCCCTGTGTTTCTTCGACTACTGTCCAGCTTCCCATAGCTTGTTGTAGTCCTTTCTTAGAAAGCTAGTCTGCTTCAACGTTTTTATCCTTGTAGACATGTCGTATGATAAAGCTGTTAAATGATGATTTTAATAACAGAATTTCTTCCAAAATGATCTTCAGTATTTTATTTTGGCATATAGAATTCCCATTGACCCAGTTTATGACATTCAGAGAGTCTCTGAAGATCTGAATTGAGAATATGTTTCTTTGAAGAAGCCAGCAGAGAAGAAGACGCAAGGCGGACAGCTCGACAAAGTTGTTAGTGCCAGAACCTAAACCTACAGATGCTTTTAGGGAGTGATCAGAGTTTAGATGAATGCACATTCCTACACCAGCCCTGTTATTTTGAGATGCTCTGTCGAAAAAGGCCCAGGGGATGCCCTCCTGAATAATAATAGGCTTGTGATGAGCACGGGGGTTTCTAACTTCAGGGATAGGGATAGCTGAGTAAATAGCAGCAGAGTTAATTGCAGTAACAGATGTCGGGGTTTCCTTTTCTTGAAATAGACTTTTATTCCTAGCTATCCATACCCCCCAACAGAAAATGGGAGGGAGGTTTCTCATATTCCCCTCAGGGTAATTCTGCCACCATCTTCCCCAAGGTTCTTCCATGGGTTCGATCCCCCATTGTGCCTTAATGCTTAGTAATCTGCTTATCTCCCCCCAGATCTTTTTTGATTCTGAACAAGATATAAAAAGGTGACTTATTGTTTCCTCTTCTGTCTTGCACAAAGGACACCTCCCTGGCCCAACAATATACCTTGCTCGCAAAATATCCCAAGTTGGAACTTTTCTTTTTAGCAAACACCAAAAAAAGATCCTGGCCTTAGCTGGGCATTTTAACTTCCAAATGTGTTTCGACCACCACTCTGGATGACACTCTAGAGTTGGATATAGAAAGAAATTCAATTATTTGGCTATCTACAATGAATAAAATTACGGGTACTACCCGAATCAATCAACACTATTACCTTTTTCTTCTTGATATATCCTTCTACCTTGAGAGTTTGAGTGGTAATTCCTGCCAATGCATTAGACGATATCTTTGGATTCATTTATTCTTTTTCTAGGGTCGATTATTGGTGTATATCCTCTTCTTTTGATGCTTCGTGTACTCTTTCTTCTTCCTATTCACAATCTATGTAAAATAATTTATCCTCAACACATTTATGACCTTTAGTGTATTTCCTATCACAACTGCAATGAAGCCCTTTTGCTCTTTTTTTCTCGAATTTTTGTGGTGTCAACCTTGTAGGTTGTGGAAGGCTAGTGGCAATAACAATTCCACCTTTATAGTTGTGAGTGGTAGACTTGTTGTCATAATTTTGCTTTCAACTTTTCTTGCCACCTTGAATACCTTCTCCAATGAATCAAGTTCCCAAAGGTGAACCTCATGTTAGATGTTATCTTCTAAAGTCCCTATGAAGACATCAATCCTATGCTCCTATGGAATATCATTTAACTTAATATTCAATATTTTGAAGTCCTCAATGTGCTCTGCCATTGAACCCTTTTGTTTGGGATTTATCAATTGGATAAAGAAGGTATTGCTCTTTGACAATTTATTTACAAGGAAAAAATCCATCGATACCACACAAATTGATTTTTTTCTAAGTATAAATATGCAATGTGTACATTTCGTGTCTTTGACACATCATGTAGATCAAAGAATTGCTCCATTTGTAGTATCCATGTTACTAGATCCTTTCCATCAAACTTCCTCATATAACCTTTGGAATGTGGTTAGCCTTCAACCCACTATGGGAGTCTCTAAAATCATAATTCGTATTCCTTTTATCCTCATCATGATTTTCTTGGAGTACCTTGTCACTACTAGGAAGCATTTCTTGTAGCAACTTTGTCAAACCTTCCAGGTCCCTTCTAATTTTTTTTTAAACCTTCCAACTTGACATTCATCATTTCTTCTATGTTAGATTTCACACCATCCATATTAGCTTCCAATTCATTTTTGGTTACTCTTTGCGAGAGTGAAACTTGTTGCACTTGGTCTCGTACTTTTGATATATCATGTTGTGTTTCTTCCTCTTCTTCATGTGTCATAGTAGAGATTTATGGTTGCTTACTAGGTGAGTTAATTTTTTTTGTTTCAAGACATTTTTTAATCAAACAATGATATATATTCTTCACTATGCCATTTGAATCACTTCCAACTAGTTTTTTAAACAAAAGTTATACAAAATTTAAAAAAATACACACCTTTTTCTTGCTTTTTAGGAGCTCCATATTGAAATTGCCGTATCTTTGTAATTTAAGATCTCCAAGGTCTGGAATTTCTTCCTGTGGTATCCCTCTAAGTCTTCTTTCCAATGCCACAATTCATACCTATATTATATTCTTCAATAAAAAGTTATGCCCAATCTCACACAATGAGTTGATTATAGACTAGTTCAGTAGAGCTAACTTGTATGGAATTCCACGTGTCACTGTTTCAACCTTTGGCCCTGGAAATCCTTTTAGTCACTTTTTATGAAATTCAAATCCAATTCTCAGAGAGAAAGTTATTATTATTTTCTCTAGGTCACATTTTTGATATTGAATTCTAGAGCCTGCAAAAACCCTAACTTCTTCGAACTTTATCTCATAAAATATAGTGAACCAAGATCTGAAATTTTTACACAAAGTTCACCAAGATTTCATCTCCTCATGGTCGAAATTTTAGCTTCTTAAGCCTTGTATAAAAAAAGTTATAGAGAAAATTCCAATATGACTTGTTTGAAGCAGCGAAACCCTAGAATCCAAATCTTTGATACCAAATGTTATGAAACCATCTCAGAAAATAGATGAAAAGATATATCAACGACTTTATAAATATCCTCTTCAAGGGGGAAACCTCTTTTACATCACATAAATGAATAATTCTTGGATAATACAAATGACAAGACCTCCTTGGTATATATAGGAGTCTAAGGGGTCACATTTATAACGAGAGTCTACATAACAATAATAATGTAAGGGAACAACAATGAAAAAAATAGTGGGCTTCTATGGACACAACAATAACAATAATGGGGATACATGGGAACAATAATAACAATATGGGGTTACAATAACAATAACAATAAGGGGGCTACACTATTATTATAGGGACCTAACAATTTTTAGTTGATATCATATTAGTCATAATTTTGAATTGAAGTAATAGAGTAAGTTTAAGGTTAGATTTGCACAAACAGTGTTGTGTTTCTAATTTTCGAACTCTCAATTTGAAAAAAATATGTTCTATTTTTTGCAAATAAATGAGACCAACATTTTGGTGTCATTTATAGGGAAGCACAATAAGAGTTAGATTTAGATATACAATATTTTCTTGAGTTTTTGTGTTTTATTTTCAATATAAACATTTAGAATAGGGAGGAGTGAAAGTAGTAACATCAGTGGTAATAACCTATGCATTCACTTTAGTGAGTTTTGACAAGCCCTCGTCATGTTTATATGAATATATTAATTAGGCCTAGAAATAATAGAGTGAGTTTGTAAAAAAATAGAAAAATGGTGAGATATGAAGAACCAACCCCCCCCCCCGCTCCCCCGCCCACACTACTAATTTAACTTCAAGTCATGGGGAAGTGTAGGAACAATTCACCTTTGCGGAAGAAACATCAAGAGAAGGGAAACTACACCCAGAAACTCCATTCAATAACCTTCATTCATTGAAGAGACATCAAGAGAGGGACATATTCAAATAAGTTAAATTAGTGGAACAAGATAAGTAAACCCTTATGATTGGAACAAATAATTTGGGGTCCTCTGGGAAGAAGATATGGCACAGCATGAACAATAAGAGATTGACTTAGATGCTCTAATTGCATGAGAAAGAGAGAGAGAGCAACAAGAGAAAATCATTGCCAGTAGAAAGAGAATGAAGAGAAAGACAATAGAGAGTTAATCAGGACAAGATGAAAGAAGATCAAATGGTGGAATTGGAAGAAGTAATTATAGAGGAGACATATCTGGAGAACAAGAGCAAGAACCAAATAATGAAGTCACCTTTGGATTTCCCATCATAGATACACCATCGCTCCGTAGTACTGGGGTAAAGATGAAAATCATTCAGTTGTCTCTACTTCCTAATTTTTATGGTATGTCTATTGAATATCTTGATGTGTTCCTTTTGAATTTGACAGTTTGTGTTGTATTATGGATATATTAATGATGCACAACAACATCATCTATTTCCAGCCACATTAAAAGGAGCTATGTTAAAATGGTTTATGGGTTTGGGAGAACACACTATTATATATTGGGATGATATGACAAAAAATTTCCTTTATAAGCATCAAACATATGGTAGAGCTAGAGACTTTAAGGAGGGTGTCCCAACAAGAATATCAGAGTCTAGAAAATTAGTTGGAAATATTTTCCTATAACCTTCAATAATCCAAACAAGATGCAGTAAGCCTAGACACCATTCGCATAATTTTCTTAAATGGAATTAAGGATGAATATATTGATATACCCAATCTTAAGGAAGTAGGTGATATATATTATTTACCTTTTGACAAAATATGTGAGTTTTCTAGAAAGTATTCTAGAGGAAGAACAAAAGTTGGCAAAGATAAAAGGGAGACTTTGACTAAAATCAAGAAGAAAACTGTAAGAAGTGTTACTAGAGTAGAATTAGGAAATTGACTTGAAATTTTGAAAATTTATATATTAATTACTATTACAAATAGCTACATTAAATTTTGATAAAACACAAGAAGAGAAAAATGAAATGTTGTCTATATTTCGCCCCAAGTGTAGGAAGAAGCATCCATTGAGGGAATGTCAAATTATACAACATTCGACTTTGTGGTATTTGTGTAGAAATGCATGTGACTAAAAATTTTCCAACCTTACCAAACTTGAAAGCAACCTACAAAGGGGAAGTAGAAGCAATATAATCCTTGTACTATGTTTCACCAAAAGGCTTTAGCAATCGAAAGCAACATGTATCCTGCAAGACTCTATTTAACGATTTCCTCATTATTATAATGCAAATCCTACACATAACATTTGGAATACTCTTATTCCTTATAAGGCATGGCCTCCTCAACAGGCCCAAAACAAACCCTTTTAATAGGGTTTGTGGGGACCTACCTATGGAAACTAGCCTCCCTTCAATCCTCAACAATATTATCAACCACCATACCCTCAACATCCATATGAACAACAACCTTTTTCTTGTCAATCATGTCCACAAAAATATCCATAAGCACCATTTGTACAATATCCCCAATCAACTCAACCACCATATCCTATTCTTCTGCCACCAATAACCCAACCACAACTATTGCAATTTCTATATGACCAACCACCACCAAGACCAACTAAACTACCAACCTAACAAGTAGCAAATCCAAACAATAAAGTGGAAAAAATATGCACAAATTACTCAAGAAGAAACATCTCTTACATATTCAATCATTTCTATTCATGATATCCACTTAAGATCAAGTAAAGTAAGTCAAAAGGAATATCCTATAATTGTGGGAGGAGAAAAATAAAAGAGAAAAATCCTAATAAAAATGGCACAACAAAATTAACGCAAAAGCATTAAAACTCAACAGAATAAATCACCAACATTCAGGAGACCTCCCTATCTAGAGAGGTTGATTTTTGAAAAATCTAATGACTCTTGTTGCATACGATTTTGTAATGAATTAAAAAACTTTTGTATTAAGATTTATTTATTACAAAAATTCAAAGACATACCAATTTACGCAAAAACAACAAGGGAATTACGTTTGAAGAATTTTGGTAGAAAAAAAAAGAGGATCCACTCACTATTCATGTTATTGGAAATTTAGGTAGCTTAAGGTCAACTAGAATTGGAACTGAAAAATATGTTTATCCTAGCATACAAACAGTAACAATCACTATCAACAATATTTCAATTCCAAACACTCTAATTGACTTAGGAGCAACTATTAATGCAATGATAATGGAAACATTGAATTATATGAATATAAGTAATCTTTGACCAACACCTACAATTTTAGAATTAACAGATAGATTAAGAGTAAAACCAAAAGGTGTAATTGAATATATTATCGTCTCCTTAGATTGATGGGAATATCTAGTATATTTCTTAATTCTTCAACCTAAATCTATTCTAGATGGACATGCCCTAATTCTCGGAAGACCATAGTTGGATACAAGTAATGCATTCATTAGTTGTAGATAAAGAAGTATGAAAAATTCAAAAAGTAATGAAAGAAAACAAGTCACACTTTATCCTCTTGCTAAATCCTTAAGTGAATTAGAACAAATTTCCTAGATTAAAGAAACAAATTTAGAGGAATAAATAATTCATCATATTTTATCTATTGCTCAAACTATCAATTTTCAAGAAGAACCTAATTATAAATTACTTAATCATATCATCTTCGACCTAGATATTGCGGCACAATTAGAAACAACCTAGTACATTGCTACAAATTATCATTTAGAACAACATTTCAGGCAAATTGCATAATGAATTCCTTGCAATCTTTATTTCACACCAACTTTCCTATGAATTTAATAACAAATCATTATAGTAAGACTATTAAAATTGGACCTAGGAAATATTCAGTGCTAATTTAGAAGCATCTCAAGAAGATCAATTAAATCAATTATTAAGTAAATATTCTAAAGCATTCACCTAGGACCACACTAATATGCAATGTATCAAGGTATCAACCTAGATACCTGCATATATCATATTTACACATAAGAAAACGGTAGATCTATAAGACAACTACAATAATAATAAAAAAATAAAGCCAACACTAAAGCAAATAATGAGAGAAGAATTTCAAAATTTATTAAAAGTGGATTTTATCAATCCCATCTTTGATAGCCATGTTGTGGTATTTTCACTTACTTATTGTCTTATGTATAGCACGAGAAATTCAATTTCTTTGTTGTTGTCTAAAATTACATATTTTTCTTCAAATATTGTAAAATTTGTAATTTTATGCTTGAATGAAAGGATAATGATGACCAATCTACCCCATCTAACATCCACCTTATTCATTCAGGCAACATGCATTCACCTTCCCGGATGAGTGGATTACCCACATTTATGTTTTTCACTGAAATTGGGCATGTTGTTGTATTACGTTCATTTAAATATATTTGGAGTCCAACCCTATATACACCCATCTAGGTCAGATATAAACACGCGCTATTGTGGCATGTCCACCTTCCGAATTCCTGGATATATGGATATCCACCTAGGAGATGGAACGCCAAGAGTTTGTGGGCCCAGTTGGGGTTAGTTGGGTACCCAACTTCTCAGGGTCGTAACTTGGTCATATGATCTTTGTTTGGCACGTATGATACCTCATACGTACTACGAATCCCAACATGGACCTATGATAGAAATTGACAAGACCTAGAAAGTGGTGAATCTTTGTTAAAGTGGTTGGGGCTGGCCAATCCCGAATAACTTGTATCTTGGTTAGGTCCACATGCATACCCCGCTCATCAATGATGTACCTAAAATGTTCAAAATGGGTCATACCAAAAGAGAACTTCTCCAAATTGGCACACAATTTATGTTGTTGCAAGGTTTGGAGGACTTGTTAAATATGGTGCATGTGCTCTTCCCAACTTCGGCAGAAGAGCAGGATGTCATCCATGTACACTACTATGAACGAGTTGGTGAAGGGTCACAAGATGTCATCCATCATGCGCGTGAAGCTTGTGAGGGCATTCATTAACCCAAAAGGCATAACCATCCATTCGAAAAGGACCTCCTTGGATTTGAACGTAGTCTTCCACACATTGGATGGTTCAATCAGTACCTAGTGATAATCAGACTTCAAGTCAATATTGCTGAAACATTTGGCCCCCTTGAGTTGGTACAAAATTTTATCAATCTGTGGGATCAAATACTTATTCTAGACAGTGATCTTATCCAGAGCCTGATAATTAATACAAAGCCTCCAATTTTCGTCCTTCTTCTGTACCAACACGATCGGGCTCCCATAAGATGATGAACTTGACCTTATGTGCTATTTCTACAACAGCTCATGAATTTGCCTCTTAATTTCATCGTTCTCCAAAACATAACGTTGATAGATCGATCCATTGGGTAGCGTTGCACCTGGGATCATATCGATGGAGTGCTTGACCTCACAGTGTAGGGGTACACCTGTGGGTGAGGTGAAGATGTCCTTGTGCTCCTCCACAACCTTGAACATATGTTGTTGTCGTGTGAAGGCACCTTGTCTAGAGGTTATAGAGGTGGCCATAATATTCTTATTGCCTTGAGGGTGAATCATAAGCAAGACAAATCTCACGCTATGGGAAATGGTCTTACTGCATTGCTTAGTAGAGATCAAAGAGATGGTGGTATATGGAGCTAGCTTCGATACCTTGTATAGCTTATTTCCCAAAGTAATAATAATAGTGTGAGGCCTAGACTTATACACAACATGACGCTTCCACAAGTATGGTTGGCATAATAATACATCACAAACTTGAAGAGGAGAAACATCACATAGTACCTCATCTGTGAAGGGCTTGATGTTGAATGGAAGGTGACAGTGCTGGCTGACACAGAGATCTCGTCCTTGGTGAATCCACCTAATGGTGTATGATTGCAGGTGTGGTGTAGTCAATAGGCCCAACCACTTCACAAGCTCTACTGAAATGAGGTTATTTTGGCTCTTGTTGTCGACAATGAACTGTAGTGGAGAACCCTTCACCCACATTTGTGAGTGGAAGAGACACTCCCCCTCCTCTGGATCTTCAAGTTCAATCTTTTGTATCTTGGTGGTGGCCACAATGGTGTTGGGTTCCAAATCAATAATATGCTTCCCTTTGTCATTCCCATTGTCGGGTTCTGACTCAGAGTCGAAACATGCATCTGAATCAAAATCCTTCATCTCGGCCACCAGTGATTGCTTGGCTTGACACTCACTTGTGTTGTGAGTGGGGCTCTTATGGAACTCACACCATTTTCTTATGTCCTTCTTTGTCTCTGTGGTGTTGTTCTTTGCTTGCAGCTTCACGGGTTGTCCTAGGTCACCCCGCCTTGGCTTTGTCCTTTGTTCTGCAGTTTGGGAGCACCTTTCCCTTGCTTTGGATTCATAGATCCAAATTTTTGCTTCTTCTGTTTAAATTTCTGCTCAATCTTAGAAGCATATCAGTATGTTGCACCAAGAGAGGAGATGTCCATGAACTCCATTTCCTCCTGAATGATGATTTTTGTAAGAAACTACAGTACTTTAACACCAAATGTTTCTCAAAATATTTGATACCCAACTTTGTGTGCAGGGTATGGAAAATATTCATCATCTCATGCACATCTTGATCCCTTTGTTGTCGCAGCGTAGTCCATTGGATGTACTTGTCCTCATAGCTCCCCATGGGGTAATATTGTTCCTTGATGGCATCTCAGAAAGAATTCCAATTGGGTGCAATTGAAAACAGTGAGGGTTCTCTCTCATCCCTCTATTCACAGTAGGTTTCCCACTAGTCCTTGACATGGGAGGTGACTTTGAGTGAACAAGTAATCTTCTCCCTATTGGAAAAATCATGAACCGAAAAATATCCTTTCAGCCTATTTAACCATCTATCTTCTACGTCTGCATCTATCCGGTCTTCAAATATGGGGATGTCAAAGTTGTCTTGTTCCCTAAAGGGAATGGTGCCTACAAAGTGGTTGTCAGATGAAGATGTGTAACTCATGGGCATCCGTTGATGGATTTGGGAAAATTTATCCATCATTGTGTTCCTCAGTCACTCGAGGTATTCTTCAAGCAATATTTTGAAAATATCTCTTGCTCCCTCATATTTCTTTTCTTCCACCATGGGAGGCTATTGGGCTTTGCGAGGTTGGTCTTACAAAGGTTCAACCAGCTAGAGCCCTAAATCATTATACCCCGACCTCATTGGGGGCATGTAAAGAAAAACAAAGAAAGAGTAGACTGCTCTGATACCACTTATCTGAAATTATGAAGGAACGCAACATAATATAGATATAAACATAAACAAAAGGATGCAGAAAAAATAAATATTCATTTCATTAATATCAAACATTTTTTATCCTGATGATGAACCACGATAGTTAGTTCAAAATGTCAATCAAACATTTGTAAATGCGATGGATCCAAAAATCAATCTACAACTAGAAAAGAATCGCAAAATTCTTATATCTAATATCAAAGAACTGAAAAATGCTTTCATATTGAATAGAAATAAACTAGCTCGGGCAATGGTAGCTTATCTTTGAGAAGAAATGTGGTGGCTACACGCCTCTCAACTGTGTTATAATGAGGCTAAAGGGGATTTTTATTATTTAACAACAAAGGGAAAACCTAAACAACCAAAACCATAACCTTAGGAGATGGAACACAAAGAGTTTGTGGGCCCAGTTGGGGTTAGTTGGGCAACCAACTTTCCGGGGTCATAACTTGGTCATATGATCTCTGTTTGGTATGTATGATACCTCACTAGAAATGTCTCTTTGATAAAAAGGTCTCTCCTAGTACTACTTATTTTGAGGCAGGCCCGTGCATAGTCTTATGCATGGGCCTGCTACAGACCTCAGAAAAACATAATTTAGGGGGTCAAAATAGCTCCGAAAGCTTAGGACCTGAAAAAATGCTAAAAACAGTAAATGTTGCTATATCAAGGAAACTAATGAAACTGACTGGAGGTCTAGGTGGAATAGGTGGGCGGCCACAAATATCCACCTAGATCATGATTCTGTAGAAATTTTGAATAATTTAACACATATTCAACAGAGATTATCCTGATCATGTACTATTGCGGAAAACATACACAATACATAAGCTCCTCTACGTTGATCATCAATATAGCAGCATCAATAACAATAAAACATCAAGGGCATTCACACATTAACACATTATGTATCCCGGGGAAAGCATCTCGCTAAAAACCCCAACTATCTGTATATTAATGATTGAGTCATGTAACATTACACAACATAATACTTCTCACAAGTATCTCCACCTCTGTTACACACAATACAGCTCAGATCTGGATCAATC
>APFE030967883.1:0-10245 GCA_000404065.3 Pinus taeda | reverse complement strand
TCTCAATCTCTATCTTTCCGCTGCTTGCCATCTTCTTTCACCACCAGAATCGATCTCGCAGATCTCCCACTGAACAGGTTCTACCACAGGCCCGAGCGAAACCCCTCAGCAACAAAGGCGTCCCCTTGAAGCCAAAAACAACTCCGATACCAGATGTAGATTTTAACCCCGTACAGAAATTACCTGCATACGAATTCTAAATCACAGGAAAAATAAAAATGCGAGAGCATAACACATAAAACACATATACACAGAGATTCCCACTGGATCTCAAAACCGAGACTACCAGCTTGATTTTTCATTATATTCATTTCAATGTTACAATACATATTTATACATGCCGAAGCGTCCAATACCATGGACCGAAAACCATCGCGTCCAAAACTGTGGACTGAAAACCATAGGTAGGTTCGCCCAACCTAATATAGGGTCCAAAAAAAAATTTCCTGGGGCGCTGCCCCAGACCCTGTAGAGGGGGGCTACCCGCCCCCATCAAACCCCCCAGACAGAGGGGGCTATCGCCCCCCCTGTGACCCCCCCGCTGCGCAATCGACACAACGAAGGGGGGGCTCCGCCCCCCGGTTCACTACGTAGGTTAGTTGTGGAAATAATATAACACAACCCAACAATAAGACCAGTGAGTCCATGGCAGTCTCTTACATAAATTTTCTCGATTACCTTGAGATAATAAGACGAATCCTCCGGTTGATGTTAATGTTGATACTTGATTGTTATTTTAGAACAATTTAGAGACCCAATAGCCATGTGGCAGGAACAAATGGTCTTGTTGGAGGGAAAAATGGTCTGCGTGGCATCCTTGGAGAGGGACACATGGTTGGTATGACACTAGCATGAAATCATCTTGGGATGATGTTAGCATAACGCCATCTCGAACCTTAAACCTTAGAAGGAAAGGGGAGGTGAAACCGAAAGGAAATGCGAGGTTGACAGAGGTGAGGAATGGAAGGTCTTCCCAAAAATTGACAACAATCATCTACATCATAGGACCTTGGGACCTTGGAGCTCTTAGGTTCCCATTATGGCAATGTTTGAGGGCGTGAACATTGTGGTAATGGGACTAGGGGACGGGAATAGTTCCCGACAATTGAAGGTTGTGATCCTTGTCCCACCTCAGGAGTGTTGGCTGGTGATATGTTCTATGGAGTCACTAGGTGAGGTGGGAATGCCATGTAGGTGCCACGTGGGTGTCACTTAGCAGTTCTTTGTTGACGTGGTAAGGGGTTTATTGGCCAAATTTAAATGGCCATAATTTTTTATCCGTAAGTCAGATTGAGATAAAATTTATATCACCTAAAAGATCTTGACGAGCCAAAATTGATGGTGGTATTAGAATCCAATTTCAAGGAATTTAAAAATTGAATGATTTTGTAACCCCATTTACATAACAAGACCTTGAGGATCAAGTTAGCTTGATGTAACACCTTCCACTACTCGAGATTGGCCCAAAGGGGTGGGAGGGTGTGTTAAAAAAGGGTTAGTAGGAAATTTTACTGGCCGATAGCCAAGTTATGAAGTTGTTAAAGATTGGGTTTCTGTCAATTAGGAAAATCATGAACCCTTAAGCATTTTTTATAGTGAAAATGGGTATTACACATTTTTTTTAAACCCGGAAAGATAGAGAACAGATCGATAAGTTGGGTCCTTATTTCATGGGTATCAGAGGTTTTTTTCTCACTCATTGGTCTATGGAATTTAATCCCATGATGGAAATTTCATTCACGCTTGTATGGATCAGATTTCCATTTCTCCCTCTTCTTTGTTAGGGTGAGGGAATTTTTAAAGTTATAGGAGATAAACTGAGCCTATTTATTACCAGTGACATAGCACATGGGAATAATTTTTCATGTGCCATAATTTGTGGTGAAATGGATTTTTCAAAAGGCCTCCCCGAGGCGTTTAAGCTAAATCTGGGACGCTTGGTCTTAACTGCAAACCCTAGATTAGGAACAAATTCTTTTCAAATGTAATACGTGTCATGAGTATGGACACTTTGTAAAAGTTGTCAAAAATCTTTAGTTTCTTGAAGTTCTCCAAATCCATCGTCTCCTCCTAAAGAAGAGCAAGGAGAAAATAAGAAAAGATTCATTCCAGTTAGAAGGAAACATAAGAAGCAATAGACATGGAAGCTTGAATCCCTGCATCAACCCCTTTCTAACGATAATTTTGAAGTCATGAATGTTCCTAAGGTAGAAGGAGAGAATTTTGAAGTTCAAGTGGAACAACTGGTTTTAGATCAGGTCTCTTCAAAGAATACTTTTGTTCCAAAGGTCCCCCGTGATTCAAAAGATGAAGAAGGCCTAGGTTAGGACTCTCCAAAGAAAACTTCTATGGTTAACATGTTTTTTTCCAAACGTTTCCCTTGCATTGAATGGTGAAGAAGTTGGTAAGGTGGTCGAGAATAAGCTCTCCTCTTCTTCTCCTTCCTATTAAGATGTGCTTAAAAATTAGTGTCCTTCTCCACTCGTAACAAGAAGTAGGAAAGATCATAGAAGAAAAGAATTATGGTTCTTAGTTCTAACTTGCACCCTGTGGATCTAGTAATGGGTTGTCTTCTAGAAATTTATAGAAATGTTTTGTTTCCACATTTTCTTATGCATGCAATTTGTTAGATTTTACTCCTGCTCCCATGAAACAATAGGAATAACATTTGAAGATTTCGTTTTGGACTTTTGCCCCCTTATTGTCATTGGGAAGAGGTTGGTTTTTAGTCGCTTTAGACATTTGTGAGACAAAGACAATGTAACTCTTGGGATACATGCTCCATCAAGAGATAAATTTTCAATATAACTATATATATATCTTATTATATATTTTTTACTTTTTATTTTATAATAATAAAAAAATTATTTTAATAATTTTTTATAATATTTTAATCATTATACTATTAAATATATCATAAAGCCATTATTAAAAACATTTACTAATAATTAATTTATATAAGTATGTGCTTATAAAGGAGTGTCCCTGCTAGCATCACAAACTCCCCATGACACCTAGCACCAAGAATGGAATTTGGGGTGAATTTCTCTCAATTACACATTAAAAAATTGTTATACTTTAAAATCTTTTCTTGAAATTATGAAATCAGAGATTTGGAAACTGTCAAAATTTAATTGGTGGGCTTGTTTTGAAATTCCAACCCATATCACAAAGACTTAACACTTTGAAATACACTGTTAAAATCTTTTTTTGAAATTATGAAATCAGACATTAGAAAACCATCAAATTTAATTGGTGAGTCTGTTTTGAAATTCTAACCCATATCAGAAAGACTTAACACTTAGAAATATACTATTACATTTTTTTTTGAAATTATGAAATCAGACATTTGAAAACTGTGAAATTCAATTGGTAGATCTGTTTTGAAATTCCAACCTGTATCAATTAGTGGGTCTGTTTTGAAATTCCAACCAACACTGGGAAATGTGACCGTTGAGTACAGCAAGTGATTTGCTTTGTCCGAAACGCCCCCACCGCATTAAGATATGCTTCTATCCAATAAGAGTGTTTCCCGCCCACTCTTCATTCCACCAGAACACTCCGCCGAATTTAGTGATGGTAACGATATGGAGAAATTAGTGGCAGTTATTACCGTTAGTAAACAGATCCTTCTCGACCTCGGATTCTCGGCAAGATGTAAGTGAGCGTTTTTTTGCTTTAAATTTATGATTATGGCAGGGTGGTGCCAACGACAGAGACAAAAGAACTTAATAATCCAAAAATGATGGCCCAGCGTTGGATGCTCTCTCTGTACTTAGCAGATGGCTGACTGCTCCAAAAATGGCAATCACATAAGTCTGGCGGGTTTTAGATTTTGGCAAAATAAGTTTCCAGATTACCCAGTGGGCCTCGTCAAATGCAGAGGCAGCAACTTTTTCTTCATCTAAGAGTCGTTATAAAGCACGTCGTGGATAAGTCAAGAATCTGTTTGGCCTTTAAGCCCTGAGACTGAGCTCCTCCACTTGGTTTAAGTCATTTATCCTGACTAGATAATTATAGCGACATTTTTGTTGGGCCAAATTTTGCGGGATGATCACATCTGTTAGATAAATAATAAGACAATCCATTGGCTGCCGTTTTAGCTGACATCTGATTGGGTGACGAGCATTACGAGGAAAAATTGTTTAATAATTGCACGACACCCAAGACAATGCATTGAACGCGTAAAGTTATCCAAACGAGGTTACGCCGAAGGGAAACGGCGGCAATTTTGCGGGTTAAATTTTGGCGCCAACACACGAAAGGAGCACAGTATCGTCTTCTTGTCTAATTTCCCGCCAAATATTGTCATTCTACCCGAGCTGCCCGGGGTGGGCCGGTCAGCTCCACACGTTTTGGTAGCAAAAGTTTGTTATGATGATATGTTGAGGTCATTGGGGTGTTTAGGATAAGGTTTCAAAAGTGGAGCCACATCTTCGTACACGTGGGGGTGGTAACATTTTGGACAATACCGTTAATGGTTATGTGTCCCGTTGCATTGCATGGTGTGATTAGTGTAGTGGTGGTACCTTTAAAACCTTTGATCACATCTTGTGTTCTCATTGATTTCATGTTGTTTGACATTTTGAAGGCAAGGGGAAAGAATGATGCATGTCTCCCTCAAATTGTAATGTTAAGTGGAAAGCCAATTGTTTACTCTATTTATTTGCCTTCAATTGACCCACAAAGTTATCTTTTTCATCTCAAGATTTATTAATTTTCTAAAGTCACTCCTACCGTACATTTTCTATACAAACTTTGTGCTTAAGAAGACATGTCTTTTCATTATATCTTTTCTTAACATATCGAAATGAAATCATTTCTAGGCATTCAATAAAAGGGGAATCATTTTTTAGCATTCAATATGTATTTGAATACCATTACTATATTCAAAGCAAGGAAAGAAGATGTTGAAGGGAATAGGGATGGGTATTTTGTTCAGAGTACAAAGTGATATTTATGGATACTTCGTGAATAATTAGTTAAAAAATTTGATGGCTAATTAAAATGAGATGTCACAATAATAAAAGAAATAATGATATATAAAAGAAATCTCACGAAATATAAATAAAATTTCATATCTATTGGATTAGGAGGTAATCATGAGTTGTTAGTATGTGGTGAGAATTTTTTCGGTTACCAAAAAAGTGTTGATCGAATGAGATTAATTGTTTTTCTAATGTAAGAGGATTATCATATGAAAAATTTGCTAGTAAAGATAATTCTTATTAACGGGGAGGTTTTTACTTGGATTCCACATTTTATCAATGTAAACTAAATTGTAGTTGCATTAAAGAGCAATATGAAATAGAGAGATATTTGTGTATTTGAAACTATTAAATTTAGGGATCAATATTAAAAGAATGAGGAAGAATGCAATGAAACTTGTAATATATAAAGGAACTATACCAAAAAGGAGACTTACCGCACTACCTGGGCCACACCTATTTGGAGCTTGTAATTGGCCATCGTACCACCCTCCTCCAGCATCATATAGTAAGATGGGGCCCCTTCTACCTTCCAACAATTGAGCCTTCGGCCTAACACCTAAGCCTTCAGAGCGTTAATATTTACCATAACGAATATTACATACTTTATAACACCGATAAGATTGTGTTAGTTGAGAAGCTGGAACTGGCTCTGCCCTTGCTACCTCTGCTGGATAAGCCGCTAGTACTGTTGGCACTACTGGATAAGCTTATGCTTGTGCTGGAGGATCCATATATGCTCCATACCCCCTAGCTTCTCTCTTTGCTACTAGATAGACTACTGTTGGATATGCTGAAACAAGGAACACTTAGGTTACTTTACTTTTTGTTGCTCTAGTTGCCTCTGAATCTCCACTTGATTGTCTCAAATTAATAAACTAATGAAGGAAAAAAAGAAAAACAATGATAATATAAGTGAGTTACCTTAACTTGTATAATAGAGAAATTGAAATCTTTTTTTGCATGTTGAACAAGTGAAAGACTTAGGAAATTTGAGACCTTTACAAAAGCACTGTCATGCATCTTATACAAAAGCGTAGGAAAAACACTTTGGAATAACAAATATTTAAAGGTAGAATCATGTAAAATGAAAATTTCTTATACAATTAATAAATGTTATTGGGCACCCCGATGGGGGTGTACCACCACTTGGTTGAACCACCTCAGAGCTCACCTCATGGGGCATGTGGTAGGTGAAGGTATTATGTATCTTAAGGTGATGCGACAGGTTGGCGATCTATCAAACTCTCCAAACCCGCCTCTGGTTGTTATATTCTGTAGAGGTGATCGTGTAGTGGTTGTTGTATCTTGGGTGATGAACACTACGTGTAGGGTGGCGAATAAGAGTGTTAAAGGTAGAGCGAGCTTGCTAGAGCCATGGGGTAGTTGGACCTCGACATAATGTTTGGACTCTAGTTCTGTGGTTTCTCTGACAGGATTTTGTGCAATCATATGGGATCATGGTTCGTTTGGCAGTGTCTTTCCTCTCTGGTGCGTTGAGTTCGATTGTGCAAGGTGGAACCCCGGGTGCCACCGAAGGAGGATTTCTCTAGGTTGGTGGGTACTCGATGGTTTCCGGGTGATTGTTTTCATTTGGTTAACGTTTTCCCTTGTGTTGTTGTCACCAATGGTCCATAGTAAGTCATCGTTGCCCATTGCCCTATGGTGGGAGTGCCTCCCATTGCCTTATGGTGGGAGTGGCCCTGTTTGTGGCTACATTTTCTTTCTGTAATCAATTTTCTTTCATTGCCAAGCCCCTTTCGAAAATTCCATGAAGGAGAGGGTGTTTTTTATAGTAAGGCAATTCATAATTTTCTTGTTATATATATTTGAGTTGAGTATACTAAGGAATTGAGCATGTCATCAAGCGTGTGGTTATGTGCTTCTGGGCAGAGACTTGCAACTACCCTTCCCCTGTTATGGTTGAGCATTGATAGAGTAATAGGGTGACCCAGGGGCTTTAGCGAAGTAGCACTTGTGCAGATTCATTGGGTGACCTAGCTTGGCTAGAGCTGTAAGGCCAAAGCGAGGCATGTGTGGCATTGTTCGTGGTTGCTCGGCCATGTGCAGGTGGTTGTTTCCTCCTGGGAGGTTGTAACCTCTTTGGTCATTCTGGTTGGTAATATTTGAGAGTGGTCAGTCATGCCTCGAGAGCGTGGGTATCCCTGTCGTGGAGGAGGGCATCAAGGCCATGTTGGATGACAAATTAGTGATTCGAGCTCGACTTCAAAGGATGTATTCAATGGAGAATGGGCAGATGAGGTCGCTCAAGCTTGCGAGCATTCACAAGGTAGAGTAGAGGCTCCAACCTTGCTAGAAATCATTGCAAATCAGCTGAGAGGCATCCAAGCCAACCTGGACATTATGAGAGAGAACTAGTATGAAGACCTAAATGAATTGGTGGCCTACTTTAATGACATCCAATTCTGCCTCAATGAGACCATGGAGCTACTCGAGAGCATCTGCCGCAACCAACAGTGCCTCAATGATTGCCTGTGTGATTTGGAGGCTCGAGTGGAACACATTGATTTCCATATGCATGAGCGGGTCAGCTTCCCAACAAACCCTCCTTGACTTCTGCCTCACTGCCATCCGTGACATGACTATCTCAAGTTCTTGGTCCTTTTTGTCATATTTTTTCCATGTAAGGCTAGTAAGCCTATCAGAAATAATGGTTATCTGGTTGCACCTTTTGTTATCTCTAGCACCCCTTGCTCTCTCATTTGTCTATCGTGAAGCTAAGGGGGCCATGCAGCCTATTTTTGTACTCTGGATTTCACTAATTATAATATAATGCAGTTCTTTTGACCCAAAAAAATTAAAAATAAAATTAAAAAATAATAAATAATAAATAAAATAAATAAATATATATAATAATATTAATAATATTAATTTATATATATATAAAAAATAAAATAAAAAAATAAAAAAATAAAAATAAAAATAAAAATTGTTACTAGGCATTTGATTTATTATGCTTTATGGTATCTTTGTGCATCTCTTAGGTTATTATTTTCTTTTTTGCTTTTTCAACTAGAAGGACTATATTTATTGAAACCAAGTACAAATTCACTGAGTGAAAGAATTCCCAACCACCTAAAATATGCCCTAGCCCTTATTGGTGGTTTTATATAGAAGCAATGATATTACTTCATCAAAAACAAGAAAACAAAAAAACAAAGCATAAATCATAAAGCCTTATAAGAGGCATTCACTTACCAAAAAAGAATTTTCTTTGGTGTAATGATTTAGTCTTGACCCCTAGATGGTCATTATTTATATAATTGATTAAGTTGTGACTCTTCTAGAATGTATTAGACTATTCTAAATTTAATTAATTAATCATTAGTTTAATATAATCTATTCAAGTATATTACAAGTCATCCCCTTCTAAAATGCTTCATTCACAAACCCTTGGTAAAGACAAGTGCCTCAAATTAAATTATTGATTTTCCTAGGTAATATTGATACTCATCAATGATGTTTTTAAAAAACAATTCCACAAGCCATTACGGTTGTTGGTCATCCCATCTCTAGCACCATCTTTATTCCCTGAATGATACATCTTGTGCCTTCACATAATCAAAAGGAAGAAAGACATGCCCTCTTTCTCTCATAACACTTTTGTGTATTTTGTCTTCTAAGACCCATCGGTGTATTGGTGACATGGCCTATCTTGTTAAATTTCTTATGATTCTAAAGGCCGAAAAAGAAAAAGAGTCAAATCTATACATTGAGCCCTCTCCATCTAAAAGAATGTTATGACTCACCTTTTTGTTCTCATAATAATGTTGGAAGCAGTGTCTCTCTCAACACATTTTGGGTCTCTCATGCATTCCCATGATACACATTTTATACATCATTGTCCCTCAATCCCCCTTTAAACATACACAATCCCATGATTTATGCATTTTTTACATCGTTGTCCCTCAATACCCTCTTAAACATATGCATTCTCATGATATATTTATTTTATACTTCATTGTCCCTCAATCCCCTTTATGTTTATTTTAAAAGTTCTCATATATACATTCATGACCTTAACACATTGTAACTTATAACTTTTTGTTTGAGCCAAACTCCTACTTCAAAAATAAAATAAAAAATTGTTCAAACCAAACTCCTACTTCAAAACACATTGTAACTTTTAACAAAAGACCCCTGCTTCAAAACACATTGTAACTTTTAACCTTTTGTTAGAGCCAAACCCCTACTTCAAAAATAAAAATAATGGCTTTTGGTTCCTTCACTCCTTGGCTCTTCTTATACTATAAAATTTCATGTGCACTCTCGACCAAGGGTAGTTTGTGCCATAGTGAATCACATTTTGCCGAGACTAATCACCTATAATCGAGTTAGGTGGGAAATACAAGTTTATGTATACCGCATGTTGTTCTCCCATAGTTCATCTGGAATATTCCCCACTTGTTTTTTAATATATATATGTTGCATGGGAACTGTTCCTGAGAGTTGGGAAACCCATCTTGGTGGTTCCCATGCTACCCGAAAATTTGGAGCTACACATGAACATTACATTTTAAGAGGGAATAATAAGAGCTTTGGATGGTTTCTGGAGCTTTGAAAGTGCAAATTGGGAACTTAGGAGTGGATTTTTCAGCATTCTAGTATTCCCCATTTGCTATATATATATCACAATGGGAGTTTTGGACGGTTTCCGGAGCTTTGAAAGCGCAAATCAGGAACTTGAGCTAGGAAACCCATTTCGGTGGTTCCCACGCTCCCCGAAACTTTGGAGCTGCACATGAATGTTCCACTTTAAGAGGGAACGACAACGAGAGCTTTGGACGGTTTTTGGTGCTTTGAAAGCGCAAATTGGAAACTTGGGAGTGGATTTTGCAGCGTTCCAGCATTTGGAGCTTTGAAATCGCAAATTGGGAACTTGGGAGTGGATTTTGCAGCGTTCCAGCATTTGGAGCTTTGAAATCACAAATCGGGAACTTGGGAGTAGATTTTGAAGCATTCCAGCATTCCCACAATTGACTGGACAGAAGTGTTCCCACAGTTGACTGAACAGAAATTGGCGGGAAGTCCAGTGTTCCCACAGTTGACTAGACAGAAGCGTTCCCATAATTAAATGGACAGAAATTGGTGAGAAGTTGACTAGACAGAAATTGGAAAGAATTTTTCTGTTTTTCCAAAACCTCGCACCATAAAAAAAAAGGCACTTTCAATCGTGACACTTAAGCTCCAACTTCAAAAGATCACACACTCTGCCTGAGACTAATCACCTGTAATC